>CAJGYM010000209.1:0-71133 GCA_904845305.1 Caenorhabditis auriculariae | reverse complement strand
TAATGCTCTTCATTAACTAGGAAGTATCGAACCTAAGTCGGAAGTGAAGAAAAAGTTAATGATTCGATGGGTTTGATAAGAGTTTCTGATTTACGAAAATATAAGACAGTCAAGAAAGTATTGGAAACTGTATTCAATTGTAAATGGAGGTGGCAAGTTTTCTGAATCTACGGTGTGGAAACAGGTGATTTTTCGTCTAACCGTAGATAAAAGTTAGTAAAATATTCAAAAATTGATCTATTCCTGTGCCAACATTTCCGAAACTTAAAAAATTCAAAAAAATAAACAAATTAAAAAAAAGGTTTGACAACTTTTTCTTCTCAAAGAATTGTTTCTCGGCTCATTGGAACTGGAATAATTTCAGGTAATAGAGAGCGGATTCGAAAAACTGAAAGGTTTTGAATAAAGAATTGGCCTAGCAGGTGAAATTTCCAATTCGACCAGAATTTTTTTCATTTTCAAATGTTAATCTCTTTTGCTTCAGTTTTATTCCGATGATCTTAGTAGAAAAAAAACTTACATGGAACATATAGCAAAGAAAATATCCTGCAAAAAAAAGCGTTGTACTCATTTTTTTTTTCTCGATAAATTCCTGCTTTTAATAAAGTTTCCTCTGTTTAAAATATTTCGTGCAATTTCCACTTTCGACCTTGTCTTTTTTTCCATTTCAAAAACAGCACTCTTTCCCATAACGCCAACGACTGAGAGAATTTTTAAACGATCCATGGAAAAGAGAAAATTTTCAAGATGAAGAAATGCGTATAAAGTGAACAAAGTGAGAAGAAACTAGCATTTGGCGGAGAATGAAGTCTGCTTTGATTCTTCTCGTCTCCATCGTATGTTTTTCTTCATTTTTTTAACCAGCTTGCTTTAATCTTGTTCCAAGTATGATGATAGACATGAGGGTAAAAAAGTTGTTATCAAAAGTGCAACCTTCATTAATTTAGAACTAATCTTCGATGCTCTTTTTTTCTTGAAACTTCTCTCTAGTTTAGGCGATCGCAAGCTGTCAGGTGACGACGTCGACGACTGCAAGTCCGCCGTCTTCAGAACCTCCAAAAGTCCCCAAAGTTTCCTGTTTTTGAAAAGGATGTTCATTTTTTTCATTAAAGGTTCGGAAAGCAGCAGTAACTACAGCAGCGACTACAGCAGCCGTCACAGAAGCCCCGAAGGTGGTGCCTACCCAGAAGGTGTGAAAATGATTATCTTTCAAAGTATGATGCAACTCGATTTCAGGCTGCCGAGGCTGACAGCGCTGAAGAGGTAGCGACTTGATATCAAAAAAGTTTTGAGGCCTTTTTTTCAGAACTTGAAAAAAACTTACGGGAAGAAAAAAATTTTTGAGAAATGATTTTAAAAAAATGAAAAAAACAACGAACCTCGCTTTTTCTAAGAAACAGTTTCACTTGATTTTCCACAAAAAAATTCCCGCTGAATTCTAATTTGCTTTTTTTCTTCAAAAAAATTGAAAAATTATCTCTTAAGGAAAAAGTGGAAACGGAATCCAAGTCTGCGTTCCCAAAACCGAACTCAAGAAGAACAGGAACCCCACTAGAGGAAGCGATTCGGCTTATGCAAGAAGAAATCGAAAAGGATAAGAATAGAGAAACTAAACGGCCAGAACACGGTTATCTGCTCACAAGGGTGCGTTTTCATTGAACTACATCAATAGGAAGGGGACAAAAGAAAGGGCACTCTAGATTAGGAAGAAGATAAGTTAGAGATCAAAAAATCCGTTTTGAGGTCAGAGTATTTGAAGCTCGGTCATTGCTCAGATTTCCTTTTGCAAGCTCCAAAAAATACGCATTTTGAGAGAAGAATAAAATGAATTGAAAATCGAATAATCTACGTATTTTTTCGCGAAATTCTTTCCCCAATTTAGACTCATGAGTCGGACTACTTGCAAAATAAAACTACTTATATTGAGTTCTGTTTCAGACGGCGAACAAGCTTCTGGAGAGGATCCGGGATCTCGAACTTCGCAACACGAAGTACGCCTTGGCCTTCCGCGGAGCCTACGCCAAGTTCATGCAGCAAGAGGCTCAGATCAACCGGATCAACAAGCAGTTGAACCTCTCATAACCATGAAAGCGAACTGTGGAAATAAATATTGTTTGAATAAAGCTCCCACATCACAAAGAAATTCAAGCAAAAAGCTTATTTTCAAGGCTACCGACACGACTAAAATAATTTCGAACTAAGGTTTTTTTATATTATTATAATTTTTGGTAATTCCAATTATTGTATTTTCTCCGGCCCTTCTGAGAAAAATTTGAAATTTTTCAAACACAAAAGACAAAATTCCATTCAATAATTTCATCTGCACATTTCTCCTTTTTTTTCACTTTATTCCTGACAACACTTTCTCAAACTTCAATTCAAATTCAATTGCACACATATTCCGATGTGAAACAAAATGAGATTAAAATCCCATGACAAGGCAATCGATTTGTGGGAAACATTGGCCGTGAGCGATAAAATGGGCCATCAAATTCTGATATTCGTCGTCCTTTTGGCTTTTCCTGTCTTCAGCAAGGTATTCCTTCATATTTCGGCTATGTTTTCACAATAATATTATCTTCTAAGGTTCCAAAAAAGATTTGATCAAAGGCGCACGATAATTTTTGAATTTTGAGAACCCTTGCCTCTTTGTTTTTCGAAATATTTCTGAAATTTTCAAAAAAATTTGACCATTTTCATCGAAATTGATTATGTTTTCCTTATATTTAAATTTAGTGAAATTTTCAGTTCCAATGGCTTTCGGAAAAGATAGCGACCCCGCGTTCTACGATTCTCCTTCCACAGAAATGCTACTTTTCTTCGGGGCCGGTTTTCTCATATTACTGCTCCTACGCCTCGCCGAATCTCACATGGGTGAGTAATTTTCGACGAAACCAAGACAATTAAATAATTCCAGCCGAAAAAAGAATCCCTGGCCACACAGTTATCGCGTGCTGAACGTCTGGTGCAGAGAATCAAAGATTTGGAGAAAAATAATAAACTTGTTGAGCGAATCCTCAATGATACCAATGTGCACATTAAAGAGCAAGAAAAACAGCTCGGGGCCATTTCGAAACTCCTCGGACAATGAGTGCTAATAAAACTTTGGAGAGCGCTTTTTTCTTTCTTTAAACTCCAACTGAATACCCGGTATACCATTCTGCTTCTCTTTTTTGATTATATTCTATCAGATGCACTTTAAAAAAAGGAAACCCACGAAATTTATTAGACAAATCAAATACAATAAGGTCGATACGACACCAGGCTACTTGCCGAACTCTGAAATATGCCTTTTTATTTTGAGAGAACAACAAGAATTACCGAGTTCTTGAACGTATTCGTCATCTTGCGGATCTCTTCTGCTAGGACCTGGAAAAAAAAAGTTCGGCTAGGAGAATGATAAGTGATATAAAAGCTCGAAAACAAGTAGTCTAATGGAGATGGTAACATCCCCTTTTACAAAAATCTCTTATGAAAGATTCTGAATTTTGGATAGCTTTTCAGCTTTTCGTGTTCATATCTATTGAGTATTAATCTCACTTCTTGCTGGCGGCCTAGTAGAAACAGGGAAGACGATCATAGAGTACTGAGTCTTGTCTGCAGCTGGAGCTGGTGGAGCTGGAGGAGCCACTCTGGCTGGTGGAGCCGTCGCTTTCGGGGGCGGTCGAGTATTGACAGGCTCCGGCTGGTCAGAAGTCTCGTAGTCCACGAAGTCGTCTTGCACGTCTCCGTTCCTCTCGTCGATCGCGATGATGTCATCGAGCGAGAGTGGCATCGGCGTGACACGTTCCACAGCCGTTCTGAAGTTTGCAGTCAGAGTTTACGAGAAGTTCCTGTTCCGGAATCCTTAGCTTTCAAAAAAATTCGTTTTTCTTTTTCTTTTGCTTCCACCTGTTTTTTTCAAGTTATTTTTTTCTCAACATATGAAGTTAAAAAAACGAGAAACGTTCAAAAATTTGGAAGCACCAAAAAAAGAAAAAAATCATTCTAGCACTGAAAAAAAGTTTAAAAATTAATTATCTCATCAGTTTATGAATATATGAATAGACTTATGAATTTAAAAAGCCAGAAGAAAAAAATCTTTTCATTTATATTTTAGAAACGACTAAGTGTACTTCACCTGTGTTGATCTACAGGTGTCGCCTGAGCCGGTGGCAAAGTTCTTTGTGGCGGAACGTAGGGTGCCCGAGTTGTTGTAGTGGTAGGAACAGTTCTGAAAAAAGGCAAGGACTTTTTTCGGGGTATGTGAGCTTTACCTGTATGGTTCTGTTGGGATCACTTGGGTAGGTGGGACGATAACTTCTCTGGGTCTGTATGGAGGTTGAGTCGTTGTGTAGACGGGTCTGAATGGATAAATACTGTACAATTTGAGTGAAAAGCTATAAGGAAAGCTGTAACCATTGAGAAGATTTCTGAGACTTTCTCAGAGAAGTTTAAGCAAATTTTTCCAAACTTTTTTTGTCGAGTCTATTTTTCCTCCCACCTCTCAGGCTGCGGAGTCGCCACTGGTTGCCTTGGGACGTACTGAACGGCTTGCTGTGCCGGTTGGACAGGTTGAACAGGCTGAACCGGTTGCGTCTGGTAGTACTGCTGCTGCCTCGCCGGCACATAAGTCTTGTGAATTTTCTTCTGCTTGACTGGAGCCGCCGACGTCTCGAAAGTGTTCTGAGGCCTGGGAGGGACTGAATTTTGTATATTTGTGCTGACTGGCTGCCACCCGGTCGTCTGTCCAGTTTTGGGATGCGCAGTCCACTGGATTCTCTGTCGAACCGTTTGCCTTCCATCGGGAGTTTCGTGGGTTTCGGTCTGAGGGATGAGAGTGATGACGTAGCCTGGGAATCTGGCCTCCAGCTGTCGTCGCAACGTTTCTTTGTGATTTTCCAGCTGAGCTCGGAAACGATCTACGATGTCCGTTCTGGGGTTCTCAGGGTGGGACTGCATCTGATATTGAGGTACGGCCTGGACGAGGGGCTGCTGGTTCTGATGAGCCGCCTTCCATTCTATTTTTTGCATTGGGCGGTACTGGAAGTTTGATGGGTGAGCAGGGACGTACGCTTGTCGAACCACGTAGTTTTTGGGGAACTGAATTTCAAACTTTGTGAATATTTTGCTTGAATCGCAACCAGGGTGATGCGGTTGACGTAGTGGGATTGCAGCTCCTGCGCAGGCAGCGTCTTGGTTTCGTGGATCTTCAGTTTCGGTGGCGGCGGCGGCTCGAATCTTTCGTTTTATTTGTACAGGGTGAATCTATCATAAAGGGTTAGACAAAAGCGCTTGCTTTCAGGCAAAAAGAAAGCGTTCAAAGCGGTTTCTTAAAGAATTAGTAATATCGCCGAGCACATGACACCTTAATTGGGAGAAAACGCGTCGAAGAGGCTGGTCGACGAGAGGAGCGTCGTCGATGTGAGATATGTTGATGTAGGAGACGGCGGGGGCTGTCGCGGCCGCGTACTTCGGCTGCATTCATTCAAAAGCGGTTAGTGGGCGTTAGGGCAGCTCAAGAAAACCGAAATGTCGCGGCTAGGAACTTGTACGCTGTAAAAGCCTTGCTCGACGTGGTTGGCCGCTTGCGGATGCGCCAGGACGCGACTCGACTCTGCGGACATCAGCGTTCCCTGCAGATTTCTTCATTCTCCTGTTCTCCCGGAAAAAAAGAGGAGAATCGTGAAAATATATGGAAAAGGAATTTTGAAGTGATTCTTGTTTGCGATTGGGTTTAATTTTTTTCTTGAACTTTGAATGTTTCATATAACGTCGTTCACTTTGGCTTGCGAGGATCGAAAATTTTTTGTTTTTTTGAAGTTCTGAACTGGTCAGTTCCGGTCTCAGGAGAAAAGCTTTTTTCAGAGCACTTGGAAATCGACGGTCACCTCGAAAATAACTCAAACTAGATTTCAGTACTTTGAATGAAATGGATGAGTAGTAGAAAATTAAGGAAACATTACAGAAGATTTCCGTAAAAAAAATAAACTTGACTTTCATCTCACATGTTCAAGCTTCTCAAAAACTACAATGAATCATTTTTTTTTACATTTTTCCGAGTTTTCACTTCGTCGAATATGAAACTAACGTTTCTCTTGCCCCAGTAGTTTTCGTCGATTCCTGGGCCATGCTCAGCGAAAGAGCCGCAGATGAGCATGCAATGGTTGTAGGAGTAGAAAATGTTGGAATTTCCTCCACAGCCGGACCACCAGCTGAAGAAGTACAGTTGAAGGAAATGAGTAGTTCAAGACCTGCAGACGCATTGCTTTTTGCGGAAATCGAAGAACCATCTCTCGATGTCGGCATTACAGTATCCAGGGTCATGGGGTTGGAAACAACGATCCCGGTCCGTGGGTTCAGAGAAGCGACAGAGTGAAGAGCATTCTGAAAACTTGCTTTTGCTCTCAGAAAAAGTCAAGGTTGTTCATTTTAAGTGGGAAAATGCTAAGTGTAGACAGTTTTATTTTCGGAAAAAGATCAAGTTTCCGAATAGAAAGACTACCGTGACTAGATTTCTCAAAAAAGACCTGAAAATGTATGAAAATCCTATTTCAAATGAAATAAGTGTGATAATTTTGTGCAACAGATCCAATTTAGATTCAATAGTGAGAATTTATATTTAAATTTTCAACTGTTTGTCTAAGCTTCAATGTGCTGACAAAAATCACATGAAGAAAATAACCTTCCAAAGTGTCGAACCGATTCTCGTTTCCATCACAACCGCCGTAGAAAAACCGCCGACACCGATGGTCGTATCTATCATAATACCTACACTTTCCACAGTTCATGAATGAATAATGATATTTCCTTGTACCATTTGATTTGGAATCCTCGGTCTTCGCAGGTTCCACGGTCCGGCCAATGGTTACATCTTGGTTCCGCGAGCAACTGCTGTGCCGCCGATATTCCGAAGCTCAGAAGGAACAGCAACAATGACGCCAAGGCGTTCATTGGAAAGGGAAGAGTACCCTAAAGTGGAAGCTTGATGAAATGAAAATGAAAAGAAAGGG
Source organism: Caenorhabditis auriculariae (assembly GCA_904845305.1). NCBI lineage: Eukaryota > Metazoa > Nematoda > Chromadorea > Rhabditida > Rhabditidae > Caenorhabditis > Caenorhabditis auriculariae. The sequence goes on along the minus strand of CAJGYM010000209.1, from coordinate 64,141 downwards.
CGGTACATTTTGGGGGAAAAAAAACCAACTTGAAAAATTTTGAAAAGAACTTATTTTTCTGTTACGATAGAGTCAGAACAAGTTCACGGACTTAGTGAAGAATGTAAATTTTTCATAGATATTTATTAAATTTATTTTATTTTCGTTCATCTCACCATAAAAAAAGTATCCAAAGACTAAGGAAGTACTTAATTTTTCAAAAAAAGTTCGTTTTTTTCTCACCAATCACGTTTTTGCAAAAAGCTTAGTCAAAAAGTTTCGAAAATTGCACTTTGATTAAAAAAATTTTTGAGCTTTGTTTCAAATTATTTTTCGGACTAATTTTTTTCACATTGTTCAACTTACAAGGATAAAACATTCACAAAAAAATCATTTTAAAAACTAACAAAAAAAGTGAAAATTTGCAATATTTATTCATCATTCGCCAAAAGTATTAATATTCTGAGGTCTTCTCGTCTTGCACCGGAAAAAAGAAAATAAATACAAGAGCATAGAAAAGTCAAAATTGAGGCAATTTATGGTAAATGGGATAAAAGTTGATAAGCTATTTGAAATATGAACAGTTCCCGGTTTGTCCCGAAATAAATCATACCCGACGGAAACAGTAGAAAATTTCCAAAAAGAACCAGGAAATCTGTGAATTCAAAAACAACTCGATGAAATGGATCCTAAGGAATCATGGGGAAAGCGCAAGAATGGGAACAACCGAGCAACTGGCGACACTTCTGACTTAACCCGCCGCCTCGTCACGCTTTACACCCAGATCCAACTATTTTTTGTCCTCATGAACACTCGCTTGCTCTGGGTTCCAAATCCCCCTGTTAATTTTTTTTTTCTTTCCTCCCGTCAACCATTTTTTATTTCAGACGTTTTTGACGGATTTGTTTGCCCCAGGCTGCTGTAATGAACGGCTTTTCGCAACATTTCTTGCAGAGAAAACAGCGATTTGTAATCGAAATTGATGTGGGAGCCGGGGCGCTCATTTTTTTTTCGCTTCAGTTTATCGTCGTCCAGGCATCATAGCAATGAAAAAGATATTTTATGTTTTCTCTGATTAAAGTGTTAGAAATATCTTCCAGAAGAGCCTTACATTGGAAGATAAAAATCAAAATCAGTTTTTTTTTTGCTGAACTGCTATAAAACGGGAAAACAGCCTTCGTCAACTTCAAAAACTGTTTCTAAACAAATAAACTATATGGAATAGTTCATTGAAAACAAAATACTTCCAAAAAGTTTTCCTGCAAGTTTTATAATCTCTGTCCTTTTACCTGCTTTGTTTCAGTCCATTATCTCACTTTTCTCACAGTTCTCAAATGAGGGCAAAACCTAAGAATGACGTTTATCGGAATTCCCAGCCTCTCAATATTTTTTCTCGAATTGCAGCTTGAACATTCGATAGGAAGCCAACATTTCTCTCTTGAAATATTTTGATAAGCAGTTTCCGTGTTTGTCAGATGCCTTTCGCCCAAAATTAACTCTAACTCGCTGGGTCAGCCAACGCCCATCGAAGCTTCTTTTTGACTTCTGATCTTTTGTGAAGTGATCAAGGAAACAATAATTTATTCATTCGGTGCCTCAATGAGATCATATAATCATTTCATTTATTACATAAAACGCAACTCCGAACGCAGTTTCGACGACGTCTTCTACTTGCAGCGGATGGAGGCGTCGAAGCCGTTGCGGACCTTGGAGGCCAGGGGCTTGATCCCTGTCGTCGAACTCCTTGGCGACGTCGTCGTCTTCTGATAGCCGATCGTTTGGAGGAAACTCGGGACGACGCCGTGGCGACTGTTGTCCTGGTCCGAGCGAACGAGGTACAGCGCCGAGAAGCCTGAGTAGTTGCTGACCAGGTCGCTGCTGAAGTAGATGAACATGTTCGGCCCCGTCGTGTTCAGTATCGGAATCGCTTCGACCCCAGAGAACCTGGAAACCATTTTTTTTTTGTTGTAGGCTCTAACTCTGTTAAACTTTGCTTTTTTGACTTTTAATCCTGATAAAGTTAACTGATTAGGTCTGTTATCATTGCTCGGGATTTGCAGGCAAAAAGTCAAAGAATAATGGAGACTCGATCCCTGTCTTCGTGTTCTTTTAGATCTTCCAACTGCTTAAAAAAACTGACACTCCGAGAAGAGGGGCCGTCTTGTCAGAACCGTCGTAAACGCAGACGTAGTCGTACTCTGGCTCCGTGTCGAAGGCAAGGAACTCGAGTGAAATGCTGTAAAATTATGAAAACTTATTTTTGAGTTACATCAAGTAGCTTAATAAATCCACTTTTTGTCGAAAAAATTTGCAAAAATATCATTGTGATAGAGTTCGATCCATCTATATTTTTCAGGTTTCGAGTTCAGATGTTGATCAAGCTAGAAAAGACGAACACTCGATCGGCTGGAGCCGTGAGCAGGTAGCTGCAGGCGATGTTGTCCGGGTAGTTGAGCGGCCAATTCGGAGAGCTGATTATGCCGAAAGAATCGCTGTGGGTCTCATTCGGACACGTGTTGTCTGGCTCGTAGGTCATGCCGTCTGAAAAAAAACCGTTCTCTCAACTTTTCCAGCTCTTCTTTTCAAAATAAAACGCTGAATTATGACCGAAAATCGAAGTTGAAATTTTCAAAATCTTCCCTACCGAGTATGCTCTCAAAGCGGATTGCGTAGCCCCGGTAAGTTGTGGTCAAGTCGGAGACAAACCTGAACGTCACCCGCGAGACGTTCAGATCGTATGTTGTCCCAGTCAACGAGCCGGTGAAACTGAAATCATCTAATGAGTATTCCAAGTTTAATTCATTTCCTCACTTGACAATGGACACACCGGTGTTTGCATCAATGATGTTCAGATAATCGTAAGGATCTTCCGTGTTGAAGTCCAGAAACGTCAGATGGATGTAACTGTTGGGCGCAACCTAAAAGATCGATTCTTGAACAGACTCGAGTCGGAAAGTGCCTCTGCCGAAGGTCGGTCACACCTCAATGCTGGAGTCGACGTTCATGTTGTTGTCGTAGTTGTCCGGGTAGTTGGGCGAGTAGGTGACGCCCTTCGAGTCGACGTCGTTCATCACGCGAAATCCCTCCACCGTCAGAAAAAGTACCGAGAGGACCAGACTCTTGAACATCTCCGGCCGCAGACAAGCCTCCTGAAATGAACGGTTTGGCTACCGAGAAAACAAACAAAAAATAAATTGCTGCAATAAACGGATGCGTGACGATCTTCCTGAGTTTAGCGCCTTTTTTTCGCTTAGACTACGTCAAACTCAGGCTGAATAAACATCGTCTGTACAAATTGGGCGGCATGACCCCTCTGTTGCGCAATTCGGGTAGTTTTTCAGTATTTTGCAAAACACTGTTTAGAAGAAGTTTAAGAGCAAGCTTCCAATAAATAAAGAATGAAAAAAGAAGTCGTTAAGAAATTTTGTCTCGAGAGAAAAGAAGGCGAAGACTGATCAGACAGTTCTGAGAGGAAGATATCGTTGTTTAGCTCTTATGTACAAAAACCGAAAAGTCTTCAAATAAACGTCGAGTATTCAAGTCCGGGGTCGACAAAGCAAATGAAGGAACAAGAAACGAGAAAACTTTGCTAGGTTTTGACAAGACCCTACAGGAAATCGGAGAATATAATCCGGCCATAATTCCTCTGATAAGCGAGGTGTGAAGAAATGAGAGTGACTTTTGAGAATGCGGAAAAAAATGAAATGATGTAAATTGGCTTTCCAGATATTTCCGAAAGAAAATCAAGCTTCAATCCCTTTTTTTTCAGGGAACATTTGAAAGAGCAAACAACACGTGAGGAAACCGAACCAAAACAGATCACTTGTTTCCAGATGACAAAGAAAACAAATCCTCGCCTTTTTTGGTATTTTTCTTTTAAATACTCGAAAGTCAGAAATCTCCCATAAGATAGTGGTAGGAAGGAAATAAAAGTGTGGAATGAACCGAAGAATTTCAAGCGAATTCCGCAAGTTTTGGAATTCGGAAAAGCCGATAAGCGGTCGACGCAGAACTCATCAGCCACTTTTCTTTGTCAGTGCGCTTATCAGTTTCGGTGCTAGGGGTGAATACAACTTTTTGAAATAGTTTATTTATCAACATCATTTCTGGAAGTGTCAATTTTTCAGGAGGAGTTCTTTAATAAATGGTGGCAGTAGAATTGAAAATATTTAAAGCTCCTTTACCTAGGTCGAGGCTGTATTCCCTCAGCCCTTGCACGTTTTAGCCTTTCATCCCTCCGGGGTAGATAAAATTGGGAGCTGCATGCAGCGAAAAGGCTCAATCTCTGCCATCGGCCTTTGGAAAGCCGGCACCGTACTTCTTCCTACGACCTCTCTTGTACCTGATGTTCTACGAGCGAAATTCACAACTTCTCTGCCTAAGCCACAGCTCCTGCCGCCGTTTAAACACAGTTAAATCAATGAAAGTCGATTGCACATGTATCCTTACATTGAAGATGCAATAAACCGTTAAATAAACCGTTAAACCGTTGCACGTTTTCGCTTACGACCACCTCACGTTGAAAACACGCCATCCCGTCCGATCTAGCAAGTTAAGCAACGTTGAGAGCCGGTAGTACGTGGATCGGAGACGGCTTGGGAATTTGGCTTGCCGTAAGCTTTTTTGTTATTCTTCTTCAAATCTGTTCAAACTTTGAGTTTTGAAACTTGAAACTTTGGTGGGCTTTCTGTTTATTTTTCATCAGAAAAGATCTCTAATCAAAAACGACGGCTGATGAAGAAAGATCAGAAGGCGTTGTCTCCAGAAGTTTCTTTCCGAAAGAAGGGCGTGCATGGTTTACCTCTCGGCCAGGTTTTGCAGAACATAACGAGGTAAGTTGGATATGGCGAGACCGGAAAGCCGCCGAAACGCTCATTTGTCTTCGTTCTGGCGTGAAGGCCGCGAAAACCGTTGATTCGAGAGATTTCCGGCGCCCACGCTAACTTTTTTATCTCTGATCGGCTGTATGGTTTACGAATTGGGGTTTCGACTTGCAGAACTATATGATTAGACGTTCTTTGTAGGCAACTAGTTCTGATATCGAACTTGAAGTCTCCGAGAAAAATATGAGTATAGCACAAAGAACTGTAGACTCATTATACAAAAATTCTCTTAAATATACAAACTTTACTGTAAAGTGATCGTCTAATTCTTTCGAAGAGAACAAGTTGAAATTGTTTTTTTTTCGATTTTGATAGTGATCTGCGTTGAGAAGGCATTCTATGGAAATTATTTTTCCAATTTAGTGTAATTTTCTATTCAACCTCTTGAGAACTTTTTGAAGGCCTAAGTAGAAAACTAATTCTTCAATATGCCAGCTAAATGAAAGGCTGGCTGGAAACGGGTCAAGATTAAAAATATTTTTTATCGTACGGTGTTCAAAAAATTCGTGTACACACCTGCACAAGAAGCGTAAAATTTTACGGAGCTTGTGTTTAAAATTTCCCTCCAAAATTTTTAAAAAATTTCTTATCTCTTCCGGAAGAGAGGATTTTCCGTATTATTCGACTCTTAGCGTTCTTGCGAACCAGGAAATGAGTTTTCCAGTAGTGAAACTTTTTGGTTGTTATAAAAGATTACGATCCTCACAAATTTTTGAGAATTTGGGTAAATTTAAGTGTGTTGTAGGCGCCATGATGATCGTAGCCTCGGGAGAACTTCATAGAACTGCTGGAGTGGATCAGGAAAACTCGAAAGAAAGAGATGTACGAAACCAACCTGTTGATTATATTTTGAAGTTGCAGATTTTTTATGATCTATCAAATTCCGCTTCGATATGTGAAGTTTTGAAAAAAAAACTTCAGGCAATTTTAGTCCTAATTTTTGAATTTTCTGCATTTTGGCTCAAAAAATGCTCTGCCTCTCCCACCACATGATCAAAGTGATAGTTCTCTTTTCAATCTTCTTATTGGTTTCTAAAGATTACGACATTTTTTCATCATAAATCACGACAGGTAAAACCCTTCGAGAATCCAAAACCTTCGGGAAACCTTGAAAAATGATGGTAATTAATTGATTCAGGGTGATGATAATGATAAGCGCCGCCCCGTTTCGCGCCTTCATATTTCGTTGCAATTTACGGTGTAGGTTTCGTCGCGAAACGCTTTCCAGTTCAAGGACGCCACCAATTTATCAAAAAAAACTGTTCTTCTGAGGTGTTGTTCCAACCTACTTTTTTTGTTGCGATTCTTTTTGTTTCAAAACTTTTTGAAAAATTGACTTTTTGATGTTAAAAAAATTTCAGCTTTAAAGCTTTTACTTTTTGATAAGATTTGAAATCTCAGGAAGGTTTTTAAAAAAATCTTATTTTTTTCAACTAGTTTTTTTCTTTGTCATAGTTTTCATTTTAAAAAAATCGTCAAAAAAAGAAAAAAAAACGGATTTGCTGATCCCTCATTGAATTTTTGTTTCCAGCCAAAAAAATAAATCCTTTTTTTATTTGAAAGGATTTGAGGAAATCATTCAAAAAAATTCGAAAAAGTTTTCAATGGTTTTCATGGATTCCTTTGAAACAAGCCTTGGAAAAAGGCTGCTCGATATGTTTTTTTAAAATATATTAGAGCCATATATGTATAACAGTTTTCAAACTTATTATATAAATTCAATAAAGTTCTTTAACTATTTTTGGAAACGAAGAAGAATAACTTTTCTTCGGTAACCGTTTTTTTTCACATTTTTTTCCATAACTGACCGCAATGCACCCAATTTTCTGAACCAGTTTCTCTTCTCAATCTCTTTCCCGTCTATCTGGAACAGCCCACAAGAACGAACTGATCTTTTGTCAAAGTAAAAATTTGCGCAAAATTTCAAAACCGTTAAGACGCGAATGGGCCATTTGAGTAGGTTCCTAGCAGTTTAACTCCTGTCTCGTTTCGCCCCAAAGGAGTGACCTTTCGCGAGTTTCCTTTCCTAAAAGCTCTTCATAAACCTGTTCATTTTGGTTTGAGGACCCAGTCTGACTCATTTCATTTTCTGCAGCCAAACATGCATTTGGCGCTGGTCGTCGCGGCTTCTCTCCTGGTGACAAGTCTCGACGCGCAAGCTTGCATCTACAAAGGGGAGAAGTTCAACAACGGCGACACTTGGGTGAGTCGACGTCTTCTTCTGAAGACGTGCAAGAATTCTAGGTGGCGAGGTCGACGTTCGTCCTCCGCTGTGAGGTCACCAAGGCCGGCTGGAAGGCCAACGTCATCGGCTGCAAGACGCAGAACGGCGTCGTCGTCGCTCCCGGCCAGACTGTCCACGAGGGAAACACGGTCAGTCGGTTTCAGGAGAACTCCTAGACAGTTTGGAAATGGAAGTACTGGGTTAATTTAGTGATGAATTGAGCCTAGAATCGTTTAAAGAAGATGACCCCATCTTCCTTTATTCAGATTTCAAGAACAAAGGCATAATCTTTGAACATTTTTCTAATATCAAAGAATTTTCACCTCGGAAACACTCATTCTTTTCTATTTCTCCAACCGGTCATCTCTATCACCTCCTTTCCAAAAATGGCAACAGAGAGCCTCCTTGAGAGTTTGATGAACAGTTTTCGTCCCCCAAGACGACATTTTTTCTGCCAAAATCAGGGCGCAGACATTTTTAAAGGCGCCAGCGAAAGATAAGATCGCGCCTGTTCTGTTCATGAATCGTGATCATTATTACAATTAAATGCCTACAGAAATACGAATGTGTGGCGGCGGCTAACGGCCGTGTCGAAATCCGCAGGACTTTGGAGGTCAACGGAAGGGCCAAGACATGTGGAACTCACGCCTTAGGTGAAGAGTCGGAATGTAAAATGGACTGACTTCCTTGAATCCAGGAGATTCCTGGATCGCCGAGAAGAATTTCATGGAGACTTGTACCCCATCAGGAGTCAAAGTTCTCAACTGCCTCTCCGATGCCGGCATCGCCATTCCTCTCAATGGAAGCTTGGTTCTGAGCGGAGTTACCTACAAGTTTGTTCATATTGAAAAAACGTAGATAACAGCTATAAACTTCGAAAAACTGAAAAAAACGGTCGAACTGTTTCAAACCTTGGTGAATGGATTAAATCACAAAATAAACATTTTAGCTGCATCCAGCAACCCAACGGCACTGTGACCATTCGCCGTGATGTCACTCCGACTACCGTCCAATCGAGGACGACTACAGTAAAATATAATTTTAGGAGCTTTTGAAAGTTTTCTTTTCAGCTCAGTCCAGTTGAGGAGTTCGGGCCAATGTACAAGAAGAACCCGACTCTTGGCGATGTGAGTTGGCAGAAATAATATCAGAAATATAGCTACTCCTTGAAAAACCAACAAACTTAGCTTCAAGCTGTGGAGGAAGAATCCACACTCTTTAAAGTAAAATCATTAGGCAGCGCCATAGAAAACAGAATTGTTTGCTATTTCGATTTCTGAGAGAATTTTGACAGAAAAACAAATTCATCTAGACTAAATTAGTACTGCCTTGAAATGACTTGGCCGCATGTAGAATGGCTCAAATCGTCGAGGTCGCGTCGCGGTTTGAGTGAGCTTACAGGAAACTTCCTATTCACGTGCAGAAAACTTGTTTAAGGTCGAAACTGCTTCAAAGCAGTCTCTTTAATTGCGTTAGAATTACAAATTTTGATAAATAGTGTATACAGAAAGCTGTACTTCTCATGAAACCAAAACTTTTGATAAGAAAATCTTGAATTGAAATAAGTTTTGTTTTATAGTTGATTCTTCTTGATTGAAAGACGACTTGGAGAGATTTTCTTAAATATTTTTCCAAGGTTACGTTTGACCTCAAAATTCTTGTCAAAAGCTGCCCATCCCGTCTTTCGCCTTTCGGGAAGAATTGACTAAAAAATGAGTATTTCGTTAACATCTCCCATAAGATCATCGGCATAAAAAGTGTTCATGATCAGCCATTTTTCTTTTCGCATCGATTTGTTCCAACTTGAGATTGTGGACAAGAGTGGAAAGAACAAAGTGGAAGTGACAGCGTCGACGCAGGTTTCGGAGATGGGCGGCGGCAACGACATCACGTGCAACTTCGACGGCGAAACTCATCGCGTCGGCGAAATGTTTCATTCTTTCTCTCTGCCTTCCTGGAAACTTCTCGACTTTCAGTTGGGTCGCGGACAAGATCTTCACCAAGAAATGCACGGATGAAGGCGCCACCGTAATCCTCAACTGCATCATCGACGAGAAGACCATCCTCAACGTCGACAATGAGATAACGATTGGCAAGAAGGTGAGTGAAAGTGGAATTTCTGTTACCTGTATATTCAAATTTCTCCAGATCTACAAATGTTACCGCAAGAAGGAAGAGAGCCGTGTCTACTATGAAGTTCGAAACATCTAACTTCACCTTCCTTTTCCATTGATTTTTTCCTGTTACTTTTTGTCATTTTTTGTCATTTTCGTGTGTTTTTTTGTTGAGCTGAGCTCTCTGGACCGTGATCCGTATTCTTGCCAGTATTCCAGATGTCTGCCGACCTGGAACCCCCCTTTTTTCTTTTTTTTTTTTTGTGTTTTTTGTCGTTTTTTGTGTTCTTATTGCATTTTCTATGCCCAAATGCCGATGCGGGTGTTATCTTCTTGTGTAGTTTTTGAAATTTAGCAAATCGTCCGATTGGCCATATAGAATTTATGTTGTTTTAGCCTTTTTGAATAAAGTACTTTTTTCGTCTTTATAGTTAGGTTTCATAAAAAGCGGGTCTACAGCCGACAGCACAATTATCAGTGGCCGAAATGCTGACACGGCATTCCCTGTAGAAGAAAGTGAAGAAAGAGAATCAGGAGGGGTCGTCGTAAAACTTGCGATTACGGTCATTTAAATCGTGCAGGGACCCGTTCTCTTGTGTAGTGTACTTCTGCGACTCACTCACGCAACTTGAATAATCTTAAGAAATAAAAAAGCTGTTAGAAAGTTATTCTTTAAGCGCATACAACTACTTGAAGAAGTTTCCATATTTTAGTTTCGAAAACGGTTTTTCCACGCGAGGTCCTAATATATCTTATTCTGTTTATTCTTCTAAATATTTAATCCACTTCTAAAACTATCATTTCAAAAGAAAAGGATTTTGTGTGTAGGCGAAAACTGGAAAGTAGTGTTATTCACGCCGTGAAATGGTCGAAACCAAATTTCCTGTCGACGAATTTTTTGAAAAATGAGGAAGTCACACCTTGACGGCTTCCTGGACTCGTGTCGGATATAAATGACTCAAAAGGAACTATTTCGTACAAATCTTCAGCTCCTTCTCATTATTTCACTATTTCCTTTGAATATGAGTAGAAAATTTATCTTTCCTTATACAAAATTCTTTAAAAACTTCGATTTTTTTTAAAACTTCGAATTTTCGAATTTTCAAAATGTTACAGAAAAAATTTTCAATTTTTGCAAATCATTCCATATGAGGAACCCTTTTTATAAAACTTGTTTTTGAATAAATTGAGAAAATTTTTTTGGTTTTGAGACAAACAAGGCATTCGTGCCTACCGAAGTTCATCAATTAAAAAAACGCTTTGCTCAACAAATTAATTCTTAATCGAATGTATACCGTACAACAAAATGTTAGCTTGCAAGTTTTTTTTTTCAACTTTCAGTGAGGCATCAATTAATTACTAAGAGCCAAGAGTTTACTTTTTTAGGAAGATTACTGAGGAAAGGCAAGAGAAAAGATAGTCGTTGCAAAAATGGCATTTGCCTAATGGGTGGTTTTTTCTTTTCGAATGTGCAATTTTTCAGTTTATTCCATATTTTCGAAAAAAAATATTCGTAAAGCGCAAATTGAGAATTTTTTTCGTAGGTGTCTATTTGAAAAATCGAAACGTTGCAACATTAAAGTTATAGAAATTTTCATGAAAGCTTCGAAAATGACAGGGAAAAAGACGTACGTCATAAACTATGAAATTCTAAGTTTAAAAACTGGAAAAACGCTTTTTGAATAAAAAGCTCGTGGTGGAACTTTTTGAAGGCTTTTAAATTAATCAAGAAGGCCTATTCTTATTAACAAAATTCGTTGATATTCCGTTCAATGAAAGTTTTTTTTCTGATTGAACTAAGCTATATTTCTTCTCTCGATCTTTTTTATTGTAAAAGAACTTTCAATTCAATATATTTCTTTACAGAAGCTACATCCAGCCTGAAACATGTGCAAACTTCCCGGTAAGTTAAGAAAAACACGTAAAACTCAAAGAAATCAAAAAAATTAAAAACTTGCAAAAATACTTTTTTTAAAAACCAATTTTAACTACCATTCCTTCAATTTTATCTTCCAAGAAAGTCTTTTAACTGAAGAAAAAAGTCTGAAGGTAAAAGAGGCGGTTCAACTGAGATTTGAGCGAAAGTTTATGCATTTCTGAAGAGTTTCTCATTTATCATTCTCTATTAACAGAATTTCCACTGAGACAGAGGTTTTTTGTTTTTTTTTTGGATCGTTTGATAAATAATCTCATTTGAAACAGCTTCATAAACTAGATTGTAGACTATCATATCAGGAAGATGAACTTATTCTTCATTTCCGGACCGAAAAAGTGGGCGGCGCATTTGGATGAACGCAAAAACCTGGCTCCATTACGTTAAATCTTTTCTTTGTTTGGTATCATCCCTATAGAACTCATAGATTTTATTTCGAATCTTTTGATCTTGGATTTTATATATAGATATTTTTTTTTATTTCTTTGAAATTTTACTTCCTTTAATCTGAGCTTTGAACATGCTTCTGAAAATCTTTTTTTCACTTTAAAAAAATACTATAAAGTTCGATTTTTTTTTCACCTCATTCATAGATAATTCGGACGATCTTGCTTATGTGGAATCTTAATTTACTTCAAAATTTGCCAGAAAAAATGAAAATATGTGAAAAAGAGACCACTGTCTTGAGGAAAAAGGATGAAAAGAAGTTTACAAAAACGTTTAGAATGATAAGTAAGATTTATGAAGTCCGTCCCAGTTTCAAAAATTTTCCTTGTTGCACGCGGATAATAAGCTTCAAATAAAAAAGGTCTATGAAATGTCTTTTACGCAATTGGGCTGTTTACAACTCATAATCAACTACTTATGAGCATTCACAAATATCTTTTATTTCTTTCTATTTTCTTATTTTGGAAAGGAAACAACTAAGAAATTCTTTCTTCAGCTGAGCGGGGCGAATGATTCTGACGACGACAGTCCCTCCGAAAATCGAAGAAATCGTTGAAGTCGAGAAAGTCGAAGCGATGTGCTCACCGAACTTCCAGAAGTTCCTCAACGTCTACTCCGTCGTGGCTCTCGGGGCCTGTTCCGTGTTGTACAGCGCTCTGACCATCGTTCTTCTCAACCACTCCAAGTCTTTCCATCCACTCTTCACGTGAGTTTTTCCAATTCACTTTTTTATCTCGAAATTCATATTTTTTTTTGAAATATAAAAGTGAGAAACGTATCATCGTTTGCTTAGGAATCTACTGTCGATGTTAAAAAATGATGTTCGAAATGCTGGCTCATCTGCGCTTTTTTTGAAACTCAACGACCCAGTTATTGAAAAATGAAAAGAGCAGATAATCGAAGCCGAGAGAAAAGAGGGTTTAGACATGCCAGGCTGTTTCGATTCGTGAAAAATAAGACTTATCAGACGGCTTTTTTTAAAGGAATAAATACGCTTTGCGGGCAGTTGGAACTTGTTTCGCTCGATTTTTTGAGCTTGAAGCTCTTCATTTTATACGTTTTTTTATTAATTCGGACACCTCTGTTTTTTAAGGAAAACGCCAAAGGTTCAAAACCTACCGTACTTCCCGCCTAGTCTATCTCAATGTAATTTCCTTCCACTTCTTTTTCTATCTGAGTAATGATCCCGGGAAAACAGCTCTTATTCCTTCTCTTCCTGGTTTCTGAACAGCGAAAGCAATTTGAGAATAACACGCACTATTGTTTTGGTTTTTTGGTTCAGAGACTTTATATTTCGAAGAGTTTGAAATATTCAATGAGATCCAATTTCAGACTTGGGTAATTTTAACAATTGAAGCAGAGCCACCCATAATGAATGGCGGAACTTTATAAAACTCTTGGTTTTTTTGCCCGAGGCAGACAATAGCTTCATCTTACTATCAATTAGCAAAAAAGTCAGTTCGCTCTCTGATTTGTTTATCTCGTCATTAGGGGCGGGGCTTGAGCGACGACGACATTCTAAATGTGAACAGACTGTACAACAAGGAAGGAAAAAAAAACGGGAATTACCAAAATTCTGGAAGAAAGAAAAACATATCAACTCGTCTTATCTTTCTGTTAGGCCCCAGCTTGCGCTTCAAAAAAAAAAACGAGCCCTGCTTCTGATTTTGTGAACTTGGAAGCTCGAGGAATGACTAGGTGCTTAGCGGTTGTGATATGGGTTTTTTAAGATGCGCCCGAACAAAAACGGTTTACGCCATCTAGTATTGATAAGTATGAAATTCTGCTGATATTCACGGATCTATAAAAAATAGAAAATAGTTCTACTTTTTCAGAGTTTCTTTCACAATCTTCGTGGTAACCTATGCCCTCTCGAACATCCTGGCGTTTCTGGAGACCGTTTTGATAATGTTCGAAGGCCCTGAAAACGTCTTCAACATCATGGACTTCATCTACACCTGTGTTTCATTTTACATGCAGCCTCTTGGTTTGATTTCCAGGTTATTGATGGGAAAAATGAGCAAATTTCAGTGGTTTTGAGCTTGTTGGAGCGGATTTTGGCCACCGCAAGAGTTTCAACCTACGAAAATTCCCGTCACTGGATCGCCTACGCTTGCGGCCAAATTATTTGTGTATGATTTTCATTTTTTTTTTCTTGGTTCAAAAAATCCTTGCTGTGAGTTTGAAGGAGCATAGACATGGTCTAAAGACAAAAATATCGTTTCAATTTCTATTTTAGACCTTGAAAACTTCTTCGAAACCCTTAAAAAGGAAATTTTTGTGAATTTCTCCATTTCAAATATTTCAGGTAGTTTTTGTATACTTTGAATACACCGAGTTCAGTGGAATTTCCGAAATCCGACAATACATCACCCTCACTTTATCGACGGTTATCACTTTGGTAATTTCCCTTTATATATTTCATATTGATGATAATTTCAGTGTCTCCTTGCTCTTTTATGGATCAACAGCCGTCTGACTGTACTGGCTATGGCCAAGGAAAACTTGACGACGAGATATCAATTGGCGGAAAATATCAAGGCGTTGAGGTCAATCTAATTGAACTGAAAAAGTTTAACTCAGAATTTCAGAACTTATATTCCATTTATCGCAATCGACAACATTGTTTCCGTGACATTTGGTCTGAGCAACAAATTCCTGAATGTTGATTATATTTTCGATGAAGAGACCTGCTTGAAACAACCCTCGTATTTGACCTTATTCTTCATTTTCAGAACGGTAACTTTTTATTACTTCGCATTTTAACTTGCTTTAATCGTTTTTCTTAAAAACCACTTCGAAACTCAACTTTTTATGCATAAATTCATGTATTTTTCGAATTAGCTCTTCTTTTCTTTGTCTTGAGTTTCTTTTGAAGTTTACAAGGTTATTTGGTTTTTCTAGAGCCTTCTTTGTTGTTTCAAATAAGATTTACTATATCGAGTTTCAGCCTTTTTGAACGTTTTATTTCAAATTTTTTTGAATATTTTTTTCAACTGAAAAATTTCTTTTCATTTCTATTTTTTTATTACATGATAAGATCACTTATGGGATCAAAATCTTCATTATTTTCAGTACATCATCCTCGCTCAGCTGGTGATGCCGGCCACCGTCGTTTGGTACCACGAAACCTTGAGAGCCAAATTTTTCGCCATTTTTCGTAAAATCTCGGGAGTGGCGCCGGCTGTCGTCCTAGGCACTGTTAAAGTGAGTCCAAGCGCTTTTTTTCGAACACTTGTTCAATTTTCAGATTCGCAACGTGTTAGGCAAAGAAATCGCGACCTCCGTGTCACAAAACGACTACTTCAATCAACTGCAAAACCAATGGCACTAAAATTTGTAAACTAAAAATTGTGTACATAGAAATCGCAAATGCCTTCAAGGCAAATAAAAATTCATTCTGATGCAAATTGAAGGCAAAAAGTGAAACAAGAATTTTTTTTGACTTTCAAAAGAGAAAGTTAACGGCATGATAATCATGATCTCGGCGGAAATCAGTGACAGAATAACTGTAAATAGTGTTATCTCGGCAAGCACTATTTCGAATTGCCTGATTTTCCACTTCATTTTTCAAACCTGCTTATATTATCTTCTCAACGCGTCAAGTGACTTACTGGGGAAAGCTGAAGGGGGTCCTACAGGGAGAAAAAACCCTACGGAATTATACTATAGGACCTTCTATTGGTCATTTAGGACCCACTATAAGGAGGTTTCAGAAAGTGGCTAGTAGGAAAGAAGGGGAACTCTCACTTTAGGACCCACTACAGCTTTTCCCATGGGAAGTAAGTTGCAAGGGAAAATTAATATCGATTTACTGTAGAGAAAATGTATACATTACATGTACGCGACGTGCATTCAACTGCAAGCATTAAACCTTACGGGATAGTATTTTATTTTATTTCTCAATTTAAAAAAAATTTTAGCTAGGAAGAGCAAACTTTGTTCTGCAAAGGCCTGCTTCTTCACAATACAAAAATCAAGTTTTTCGGTCACAAATACGGTGTTTATGCGTTTCTACTCAATGTACCATTTTAACTAAAAGAGATTTTTAATGAGAAAATACGTAATAGGCATCGCTCTACCGCGCTCGTTAGTTTTTAAACTATTAGCAAGAAGCTTTTATTTTTAATGATGCTTGCTTTAGGCTTCAGCAAGGAGATAGCTCAGTTCATTTCAGGACCGCGGAAAAAGGGAAATCCTTTAAGTTAAGTTTTTTGCGTCGTTAGAAAATCGGAAACCGACTTGAAGTTTAATAGTTTGCTTCAATAATTTTAATTTTACTACCCGTTTTGAATCGGAAGACTGGCTTTCGTAAATTGTTGCACGCTTATGCTTCGAGACAATCCCCGTACAAGTTTCTGTTGTAAATCTCAAACAAAGTGAGAATATTTCTAGGACAAATGAAGCGAGGGATGACGAAATCATGGATGTGGGTTCACGCGAATCGAAATACCAACGCAATTTTTTTGAAGGTAGGGTTGGTTTTTGACTTGCTTCCTCGAAAATGTTGGAAAATACGACAGATGTTTTTCTTCTACAGACGCGGACTGAAATTTAGCAGGATTTAATGAAGCCTGTTTTGAATTTTAATATCATTTGAGCAATCATTTTCTGTTTTCCTTTCCTTCGAAATTCAGTTTTCAGGCTAAAACTCCTCCTGTTATTCTTGACGTCTGAGCGAGAAATTGTGAGGTCTCGCGACAAAAACGGAAACCTAGTGGAGACTTGTTTTGAGGTAATACACTTATTTTATAACTTTAATAGTATACATTTATTATCGGTGAGCATTGAACTTTTTTTTGAATATTCATGAAATATTTTTTCTCCGAATAAGAAAACCATTTTCAGTTTTCTCTTTATGAAAATCTGCTTTAAATAAAAAAATCTAAATAAAGAGTACTCATAATAGGCACCTGCGAAAACTTCTAAGTTTGAACATATGAACTTTCAAAGTTTACGTTTAGCATATGAATGTAATACCACGCAACTTCAATATTTTATACCTTTGAAACTAGAATGTTCCGTATTCAGTGACGACGAAAAAACTCTATTAAGGAATTTTGAAACTTCAGTGAAATCTACCCAAATTACCACCCTTTTGAAGTTGTTTCTCTACTTTGAAACATGCCGTTAAGTTGCAAATATTCTGCACCTTCTTTTTAGTTTTTGAACCTAGAATCGGCGATGTTTATACGGTAGCTACGCACATTCCAATAGGCGCCTTCAAACCCGCGATTTTCTTTATTTATTCGCCGACTGAAGCTCGGAAATTGAAGGGGAAGACGGCTGCGTGACGCCGGAGGAAGTCGGCGAAGACGTGAACCACGTCTTCCGTCGCAGCTCCCACCGCGAAGAGCACGGCTTCTGGTTTTCTCGTTCAGGATCTTCGGCCTCGAAGAACTTCTGGCTGAGAGGACCTCTTCTACTTGATTTTCATGTTCGTTTTCTTTGATACCAATGAACTCACTTTGGAAGGCCAATTTCATGTCGTCAGAAAAATTTGATGAGAACGGGCAATTTCGGAAATGAAGTGGAAGCGAAAATGTTCAAAAATAACTTTTCAAAGGGAAAAAAATGCGGGCGTTAAAAGCGACCCGAAAGGACAAAAAATGTCACGTTGAATATTCTTTTGAATGATGATGAGTGCCCTAAAATCGATAAAAACTGTTCATACACTTCTAACTCATGTTTTTTTTTGTATGAAAGTTTGGAACACTTGTCGCGCCTCCTCATTCGTTGACAAACGTAGTAAGAAAAAGGTGAAAAAAGCTTGATTCTATCAAGATTGCTAGAAATTGCTTCGCCGGAAGAAACAAGGCACTTATCGCCTTATTGCAATTCACGCTGAAATTGAAAATTATCATAATTTTTTTAGGCTTGACCGTATATATTTTTCTTTCATACCACAAAGTTTCTTTCAAGCATTTAATTTTTGTCCTCTCTTGTAGCTTAAGATGTTTGCGTGCTTTGAAGCCGTTCACGCAATTAATTAACTCCTTGGCCTCTTGTATTTTTGATCTTTTGAATGGTTAATTAGACATTGCTTGTGCTTTATGAGGTCTTGCAGAAACTCGGAAAATAGCTTTTTTTATGAGCATTTTTAGTTTTATTTGGTTGCCCGAAAGCATCAAATATCTCCGCGGAGGCATTGTCACATGCGTTTCTAAAAAAAGGTCTTGATAATATAAAGCGGTTTCTATATAATAAACTACGAGAAGTTCACTGTTTTTTTTTTGCTTTTTTTTTGACTTTATTTCCAATGAATTCGTGAAAAAGAGGCATTCAGTAAATTTTTGACGGTATTTTTCATGTTTTTGCATTGTTTTTTTACTGTATCAGATTCCAAGTTCTCTTGAAACGCGCTTAGTTTCACCATTGCGAGCAGATATCAGGCTTCATTCATTTATTTCTTGAATCGTTATATAGTATTTTAAATTATGACTTTTAAAGTTTGAAAACCCTTCAAATTTGAATTTTTTGAACCTCGACCCAATGAGAAAAAAATGATATTCTGCCATTCAAGTCAAGAACTTTCAAACTTTCCTCGATAAGAACTTCTCGATCTCCACATCAGACATTTTTTTGTTCATCCAACTTATGATTGGCATTAGACCTTTTTAACTAGTCTTTATGAACGCTAATTGATCGCAGGTGGTCCAAAAAAGGAGATCATAAAGCCGATAATATTTCAAATGTTTTTCCGAAGTATCAAGCACAGCAAATTTCTGTTTCGCGCGAAAACGTTTTCACTCTGCTGAAAAAAATGCTTATTCACTTTTAACCAAAAAAAAAAGAATTTAGTTATAGTCCGTTTATCGCCTACATGCATTAACTTTATGTGAGTAAAGTTAATTTTTTCCTTATTCTGCTTCTTTTCAGAAATAATCGCAAGTTTTTTTTAATAATAAAAATGAAACGTGAAAAAAATAGCGGACTCAAAAATCGAAAAGAGAAAACGAATTTATTCCTAGTGCAACTTTTGAATGTTTTTTTCCGTAGATTAGTGAGAAAACTTCATATTTGGAATGTTATGACCGCTCTTTGGCGTTTTATAAATTTATTTTTTTGGCTTGATATGTAATTTTTTTGTTTTTGTTTAAAAATAACTGATGTTGATTTTCTTTGATACATCAGTATAGATGTCTATTTTTCCGATTTATTGTTCTTCCGTGTGTCCATTTTCAGTTTATTATTGGATTAATGAAGCATTAGTGTTATATTTTCGAAGGATGAACTTTTAGTCTTTTTTTAAACAAGAAGAGAATAGATCTTCATTTTTTCCCTCTGCTAAATCTTTTGATTGAAGGTAGAGATGAATATATTTACGATGAAAAAACCTCTTATTTGTTCGAAAAACTTTTTTTGAGATCTTGAAATATTGGCATTTTCAGTATTCAGCTTCTAATCGGAATTTATTCGAAAAAAAGCAGTTTTAAAAAAAGAAAGGTCTCCGAATTACTTCCTGTTTTTTTCAAAAAAACTTTCTAGAGAACTTCAACCTTTGGCCTCATTTTTTTCTCCAGTATCTCATTCATATATTTTCAATTGAGCAAAAAAAGATCTGTGAGAGAAATCAACATATAATCTTGTAATGCGTCCCATTTTGGATAAATGTGACGACCTTCCCGCAATTTTTTCCGTGTGTCCAAACTCTACAATTGGACATTCCTCCTCTCTGCGAGTTGTACGAGTTCACACTTTTTTTTGGCTTGAGAAAAACATAAATTCCCTACTTTTAATCTCTTGTAATTTCGAGGTTCTTCGCATCAGTTGCCTGGGTGACATACATTATTCTTGTTTTTGAACACTGTTCTGATGCACTCGTTGAGTAAGAAATATGAAATAGCGTGTGAAAGGTGTGAGGTGCAGACTGTCGGTGACGTATTTGGTTAGCCAAACCAAAAATATACTATATTCAGACAAACTTGAAAGTTTGGACTCAAGTTTTTTCTCGTTTCAATGGTCTGAAAGCTTTTTTCTCAGCCAACAGACTTTATTGAGGCATACATCAACCTTTTTCCCACTCAAATGGCATTTGAGTCTATTTTTCTGGTAACCCATTGAATTTTCCCACATGGGTAACTCTTTTGTACTTTAATAAATTTTGGGTTGTAGTGAAGTCAAAAGGCTCAAAAAAGCCCAAAAGAATGTTGATTTTTGTCTGAAAGCTTCCATAAGCGGAATTTTTTTAAAGAAAGAGGCAGGTAATTTTTGAACTTTTGAGCTTGGGAGGTTTCTTTGACTTTTTTTCTTACTAATTCTTCATTTTTTTCACGATCGGATCACTAAAATAATTTGACAGTTATATTTTTTTTCGAAGATTGTCAAATTCTGAAAAGATATTCTTATTATTCATCCCGCATTTTTTTAAAATTTTCAACCTAAAATAAATCAGAGCTCTTGGTAGTCTTATAAGCCGAATTTTTCAAGTATTCACCTTGAAGAAAGGAAGGAAATGAATCGAACAACGCTTTTCTGATAAAAACCGCAAACGCCAAACAAATTTCGGCCGTTTGTGTGGCACCAGGAACAATCGTGTCGAACGGCAATAGAAAATTGAGTTCTTACGGGTTATTAGCCGCCGTGTGCCTTTATTCGTTCTGAGAAATGTAACGTTCACATGCAAATTGCTTTAGTTTTAGCGTATGGAATCATTGTCGAACTGCTCGATGGCCTGGCAGCAGTTTTTGAACTTCTACACGTTCGCCGTCATGTTCCCGACGTTCCTCGTCTACACGGCCCTCGCGGTGTTGCTCTTCCGCCACGCCGACTCATTTCATCCGCTTTTCACGTTCGTTTCTTTCTTTAAATCGTTTGTTAACTCACTTTAAAGTCTAAATCAGGTCTTCTTATCCTGATTAACGTCAGTTTTTCAAGAGTTGGAGTTGAAAAAGTTTTTTTGAAAAATCAACTTTTCATATCTATGAAGTTTGATCTCGCTTTTTTTGCTGCTAATGTTATATGACATCGCGGAAATGACATTTTGGCCAGGAAAATCAAGACCGAAAATTGCTGGGTTAAAAACCACACAATCTTCGATGGACTGTGAAGCGAACCCACATATTCGCTTTTTGCAAAAACCTTTAATTTTAAAGATATGAAATTTTGAAGTTCCGGAATAGACTTGGTTCTGTCATGAACGCGAAATTTAAAGAATTTTACCTCTAAAACGGAAAGTTTGCGCAGATAGGGACTATGTCAATTCGGTTTCCAGTCCATTGAAGAGAAAGATTGAAATTAAGATGTTTTTAATTTTAAAAAAATATTGGCAAACCTGAGATTCAAGATAGTAAAACAGCTTTCAAGGGACCCTCTTTTTTCCGCTACCCCATGGCGCTAGCGTATAAGCATTTTTGTTTTCGAGTACTCATACCAACCAATTCCTCCCCACAGAAAGTTTGAGCCAGATCTGCTTTGTCCAACTCAGACACATCCCTAGTAAGCAGATTTTTCAGAACTTCATTCGTTTCGTTGGTGACAGCTTATGCTCTCTGTAACGCTTTGGTCGCCCTCCGGTCATTTTTGGACCTAATCAGCGTGGACAACCATTGGTGTGTCATCGTCGACACCGTCTATCTATGGGCCTACATGTATATTCAACCAATCGGTGAGGGTATAAAGGTTAAGGATCATAATGATCTGTATCAAACTACATAGTTTTGGTGTAATCGTTTCTAGCATTCTAGTTTGTGGAAAAGCGGTGCCTATCAGCTTGAAACAGGAAAATTAGAACGCCAAAGGGTATTTTACTTCTAACAATTTTCTCGGGTTTACTATTTTTATATAGTTTTTTTTGCAGACCAAAAATCTTGGTTAGACATTGAATTGAAATTTTAGTTCTCTTCGTTTTTAATTTTTATTTCTTTAGCACTGATCGGCCTTCTGGAAAGGCTAACAGCCACGATTTTCGTTGACCGGTACGAAAAATCGCGTCTTTGGGCGGTCCTCCTAGCCGCTTTTTTGATTGGGGTGAGAAAAAATCATAAAACAGATTAAAAATGTAATTTCAAGATTGTGCTGGTTTGGTACGAAGCTAGTTTCATGGACACGAAATACGCGGAAGTCGTCAAAACGATACAGCTGGTTTTTTCGATTTGCATTTGCCTGGTGAGATTTTCCGGGAAGCTTTGAAGTTTTCAAAAGGTCGAAAATGACAGAAAAGAAGAGTGAAAATTTCGGATCAATGAAAAAAGAAACTACGGAGCTGCAATATGACAGTTTTGGAAAATTGTTTTCTTGTGTTTTTGGAACTTCTGAGATCTTTCAAGATCATTTCAGTGCGGCCTATGTCTTTTTCGGAAGTTTGATACTTTTACAATTGTGCATGTACGAATATAGGGCCGATAACTGCTAATATATCCAAGTTTAAAGCGAATGAACTGCGACTGATCCGATTACCCTGCTTTTTTCAGTGTTTGATGTGTTTGCTGTGGGTGAACCGCCGGCTGACATTGGCCTCACGGGCTCGTTCCACGCTAACGACCCGATATCAACTTGCAGAAAATGTCAAGGCTTTGAGGTCTCATATACTGCTCTTTATCGTCTAATTCACTTGCGCAAGGAGCATTCAAACAGAAATTTACTCTTAATTCAGTGACTTTCGATCGGTAACGCCGTAATTCGCATTATCTGTGAAACAAAATTTCCAGAGAAAGACTCAAAAATGACGTTTTCAAACTTTTGAAGTGATCTTTATCCGACTTTCAATGGCTTGTTATCGTCTATCGTCAAAAACGAAAATTACTTCAAATTAGTCTGAAAAATATATTCTGAGTTTTTACTCACTTTGGACACGCAACCTATTATCCTCGAATAATTTTTTATTGGCGTGATTTCGGAGTCTTTCCGTTGTGGTACATTGACTTCGAGGCTGACCTCAAAAAGTTAACTAACAAAAGTTTTGTCATAAAATATTGAATTAAAATTCGTTTTCAAACCGAAAAGTGGACAATGAAGCCGTTTAGTCAGGTTTTTTTATCAGTTGATATTGAGACAACCTATCTTAATTTAATATATAGTATAAATTAAATAAGTGATTAAAAATAATTTATGTGAAAAAGAGAAATTTTTTTAAGCATAAAAAAATACCCATACCTTAATAATCAAAAAAATATTATAATGCTTCGTGTGCAATGGAGCGGGAAAGAACTTTTCTAATTGATAAAATTAATTCATTCCAAGGCTTATCTTTTAAAATTAATCCGCATCAATAGATTCCTTGAAATAAATGCTAGACCAATAAACCAAGTTTTTGATTAACTCTGACAAGGAAGCTCATTTTGATTTGTTTCCGGGAATTTCTTGAAAGCCGTCAGAGTACTCCTTGATGTACCTTAAGAAGAAACTGGGAGTTTCAACCTGCAAAACTTTTAGCTTTTGAGAATCAGAGGCTCAATGATCAAAAATCGCCTTTTTAAGTAACTTTTAGGATTTTTCGTCGAACTTAAGGTATCCTATTTCAAAAACTAGGAATTCGTGCCGGTGGAGATTTTAGGATCTTTACCTGGTACATCAAGGAGTATTCCGACCAATTTTCAGGTAACTCCCGACCCCAACCACAAATTGAAATGACAAAAAAATTCTAGAAATTTCGATAGCTATCAATCCGAACTCATTATTCCAGAATATTTGTCCCCTTCATCGTCGTCGACAACTGTCTCTCCTTGATGTTCGTCTTCTCGGCGGCGGTCTTCGACGTCGACGTCACTTTCGACGACTATCAGTGCGAGACGAATCGCGCCTATCTCCCGCTTTTCATCCTTTTCCGAACGGTTCAGCCAAACTTCTTCTCCATAGCTTTATCTTGTGCCTTCTGAAGATTCTCAACGTCGCCCAGCTTTCGATGCCGATTCTCGTCGTCCGACAACACCCGTCCATGTGGGGCCGTTTCCGACAGCGTTGGCGCACGTCCATTTCTCATTTCGAGCCCGCGACTAATGTCATAAAGGTTAGGTGGTACTTTCGCGAGTTTCCTGCCAAAATGCGCTCATTGCGCCGGGACCAGAAAAAGTCTACTTGGACTTTTGGTTTGCGGGAAAAAAAAATTAGTTCTGAATTAGGGATATTTTCTGATAATCGAGAAAAAACAAAGTTTGTCTCTCTTGAAGAATGGAAGCGATTGATGTGTTTGATGAAAAAACTTGAGCTGGGTTATGACAAAAATAGAAAAACTGAATTCGTAAACTGAATAGAATCAGTTTTTAAAGTTTTTTTGCGATAGAGCGGACTTGATCTGTTCAATTTTCCGTTTTTAGAAAACTTTATCTTTTTTTAAAGAGTTTTGAGTCTCAAGTGAGAAAAAAATTTTTTTTTTGGGGAAATTTGACAAGGTATCGAACAAAAAATTGAGAAACCCTTCAAAAAATAACCAACAACTATGACTGGCCAACAAAAAACAACACTTTTTTTCAGATCAGAAACGTTCTGGGAATGGACGTGGTTGGACTGAATGAAGACCACTTTGCTCAGCTTCAACAGCAATGGCTGAAAAAGTTTTAGCCACGAGCAATTCTTAGATACTCACTTTTTATTTCACTCCATATTTGTGTCAAATCTTGTCAGTTTCTTTTCCGCCGATCTCTATTGTTGATGTTTAAACGGGTCGATGAATTGTTTTTTTTTTCAAAACCAAGAGTTATTTTTTAAAAAAAAGTAGTG
Source organism: Caenorhabditis auriculariae (assembly GCA_904845305.1). NCBI lineage: Eukaryota > Metazoa > Nematoda > Chromadorea > Rhabditida > Rhabditidae > Caenorhabditis > Caenorhabditis auriculariae. The sequence continues at coordinate 39,904 of CAJGYM010000209.1, read as the reverse complement.
ATGAGAACACGTTAGTAGCGTCAGGAATCTTAAGTGGTCCCTAGAACTGCTCGGAAACGTCCGGAGCGCGTTCGGTTCGCGTTACCAAGGTCCGAATAAAAGGAAGGAATACCAAAAAATCACAATTTGCGTCACATTTAGGAATAATAATGTCACCTCACCCATCATCAAGGGAATGCTAGTCATAACTCTGCGTCAAAAATAGAGCGAGAAATGAAAATAAGCTTCATCTTTGATTAAACTACTGTATCATCCTTCTTCATTCCTAGTAGGTTGGGTGGAGCTCGAGAAGGTTAGACTTCCGGCGTGAGTCACCTCGAAGAGGGTTGATTAGTTCTCATCAGTTGATTAATTAGCGGTCGTCCGGCAAGTCTAGGCGCTTCATTCGATGCGCGCTCCTGACAACTCGACGATGTGCCCCTGGGCTTGGCGTCAAGGCGTCTACATTTATTCGGCCGTCGTCATGTCGTTCCTGACTGTAGAATATCTCATTTTCGCTCTTCTGTTTTTCCGCTTCCGCAAGTCCTTCCACACCATGTTCTCGTGAGTTTTCATTCGCTTTCAGGGTAATAAAAAATGAGCCGAAACAGCTTTGAAGTTTCAAGTTGTACATCATTTCCTAATACTTGAAACGTTATGGTTTTTCCAACCCATGCTGAAATTATCTTGTTCAAGAACTTCTCGCCGTTCTTTCAAATGATGGAAAAAAATAGGGATCAGATACAGTATGCTATTGTAAGTTGTAGCGGACTAAGTAAAAGTACGAATAGTCTAAAAATCTAAGTTTATAGGCTTTATCACAGAACTTCCAGCCACATTTTACAATAACTATCTAAATTCACACTCAAAAAAATATGCTTTGCTAAAAATTTATATATAATTTTTTTCAATGATTATTGAAAAAATTTGAATGTTCCAGTTTAAAAAAATTGAAATCTTGAAGCTCTTTCTAGATAGGGATGCTTCCAAAAAAGTTTTTCTAAACTAAAAAAATAATAAGATCTTGTTTGGATTAGAGGTGAGTCAGAACCGGAATAATCAACCACACAAGCTGACATTTCAGAAAGGTTAATGGAGTTGTTTTGGAACTTGATTAATTTTCAGAACTTCGCTGCTCATACTGATTCTGACTAACGCAACCTACAACTTTGGAATCTTTGCAAGGAATTTTTCTCATGCGATCGATGAGACAAGTCTTTGGGACTTTTTGGGCGACGTCATCGTTGCTGAGGCCTATGCCTACATGCAAGCTATAGGTTTTTAGACTTTCATGAAAATTCAAGGACAGTCGATTGAGAATGAACAAAGCAATGAAGAAGGGGAAAAATGAATTAACAATTGCGTGAAAAATTCGTCCGAAAGTTGTACTGTAATGGATAGAATCCTTTTAAGGTTTAAAAATCATGAATCCTGATTGAAAATTGTCAAAAAAATAGAAAACGAAACTTCCGGAAAAATGACATAGCAACATTTAAAACTTGCCTTGAAATTGAAGTTTGAACATTTTTCTATGGGCTCGAGAGATTTTTCTTTTTGAATTTGAAGATAAGCGATTCTGATTTTCCAGAACTGATAATATTGGTGGAACGACTGTTTGCCCTAATTTACGCGGAGAATTACGAAAATAAGTGTTACTGGCCGATCTACCTTGTGGCTCAGTTGATTGCGGTCAGTGAAACAACCGTATTTCCTTGTTTTCAAATAGCAAATTTTTCAGGCCGTTCTAGTCTTTGTACAGGTTTTCCTGTGTGACATGGACCCTCTCTGTATCGACGACAGCGGATATTTCCGCATCGGATTTTCTCTCTTCATTACGATTGTTAGTTGATAGGAATCTTATATGTATGAAATGCTATTGGCATTTCAGGGCATCGTAATAATGTACTTTGCGAACCATTACTGCAAAAGGAAGTCTCGCACGACCGCGTCTCTCAGCACCAAGTACCAGTTCCTGGAAAACGCCGCTACTTTGAGGTTCGTTATGGAAGGTTTTGTCCAGTCCGAAAGGTTCCAGGCAACAATTTATGAAAGAATGGTCTTACGGCCCTCCTTCTTTTCTGGGCCTAGTCCATCCAGTTGAGCCTCGACGAGCTCACAATATAGCGGATGATGTGACTGGAGCAGAATTTAATGAAAGTAGTAGATGCTTTTAAGTTAGCACGGATTGAAAAAGAGGAAAAATTTCACCCTCATCATCCAAAAAAACCTTCCCTTCGACTTTGAAACTCCCTTGGGCACGAGGCCTTTTTTCTCGATTCTTCTATATTTTCGTTTTGTTTTCGGTGCAAATTCATCACGGACCACCAACTCAGTGCGATTCTGAAGAACAAAAGAAAGGAGCCAGCAAAAGAAAGTTCACTAACGCACATAATTCATTACAATCATTTTTGCAAGGAAAAATCTCCCAAAGCATCAATATTTGCATACAGCAGGTTTTGGGGAATCAAGACCAACGATTTGATTATTGCTTTGTTTGAATGTGTATTAAACATTTCCAAAAAGGATTCCGGTAAAAGATTTGCCTTTCTCGGTGTTATTTTTAGCCGAAGCGTCTGCTTTTTTTTATTGACTCAGAAATTTCCGATATAAAACTGCAACTGATTGAATCGAAAATTGAAAATGAACTTTCAGACTGATGCTTCCATATATGGCGCTCAACACCTTGCTCTGGCTTCTATTCTCAGTCTCCAACTATTTTTTCGACGCCGCTCACTTTTTCGACGTGGAACTTTGTACTCAGCGCGTCTACTATTTACCTCTCTACCTTTTCATTCGAACGGTATTTCTGAAATCTCATCATTCAAATTACGAATAGAAAACTCAGGTCAACTTTCTAATTTTGGCGATCATCCCAATTTTGGCGGCCAAGCAGAACGAGCTCATGTGGAAGGCTGTGAATGGACTGATCGGGCGGAAAGTCAAAGAAACGGTGATTTTTTTTTGTTTTGCATTATTGGGAATTTTTTGAAGTTATGGATATATAGCTCATCATTACTTGAAAATAATTACTTGTTTGTGCCCTTTTTGTATACTTCTCCTTGTGGCGCAAGCCGTTACAGAGTCGGATGCGTTGGATATTTCAACTAATTAACTTTTGAAATTCAGAAGTTCTGTACTGTCAACATTCCCGAGCAGAAAATGGACGTCTACTTTGTAGAACTGCAACGAGTATGGCACTCTACGGGGCCAAGAAACTGAAATAACTCTGCCAAGTTTGTCATTAATCGTTCTCTGAATCTTTTTCAACTCGTTTTGGTCATCCCCATCCCATCAGAACACACTCCATGAACTCAACGTAGCTTCTATTATATGCTGACAAATTTCATTCAACTTTATAAAGATCGAAAATCAGTTTTCTCTTGTTGAAACAAAAACCAGACTTCCTCAAGAGATTCTTTCCCATGCGTTACAAAACACGCTGATTAATTGTGTCCTGACCTTATCAAGCAACTTTTTTCGTCACGTCAATTACAGCATAAAGTTTTTTATTGGATCTCAAACAGATAATATGGTAATTGTTTTCGTGAATTCATTATAACTTCTGGGAAATTGGAAACTTTTTCCAAGAATTTCGAATCAAAACAAGGCTGGAATGAAATGGAATGAAATTTGATGTGCAATAGGAAAGGCCTTTAGAGAAGAGGGCGCTTTGAGCAAAGAACTTTTTAAAAAAAAGTTTAAAATCGTATGGACCATACGGTATGGTACGTTGCATCAGACTTTGATTGACTTCCGCACGGAGGCATCGGAACAAAATATGGAGCAAATTTAAATTCTGTTGCAGACTGAAATTTAATGATCGCCACCCATTGAACCTATTCTCCTAGGACGAAGTTTCCGAGTAGTATTTCTTTTAAAATTCTAGTTTTCTGAACTTTTTCACTTTGAGAAATAATTTTTTTTTTCTTTGAGAGAAAATAATCCATAAATGGATTACCCATGCAGCACACATTGCTCTGTGTTTGCACTCTTTTTTCCTTTGAAAGTTTCCAAAATTTTTCTTTATACCCACCATAATGACCTCCTGATTTTTTCATGAATAAAAAACATACTCCAAAGGTTTATTACCTTCAGAGCGGACTTGCCTTGGTAATTGCGGCCTTATTCTACATTCAGCCATTATAGTTTTTCTTCAGCTATTCCGCCACAGAAAAAAAAAACCAGACCAATTTTCTCTTTGCTTGGTTTTTAGGTTTGCATTGTGGATGTAATTTTCAGCTGAAGTGTTCGCTGAATGGCTCATTTTGGCTCGGAATGAGTTTCTCGTGGCTTTTTCGAGATGTCACAAATTGTCAGCTTCAGCATCTATTTCCGCTTCCCTTTTGTGTCAGTTTACTTTTCCTGTCTATTTTATTCCAAAGAGAAAGTTCAATTCAGAGAATGTATTTTTGCTGCACTTGTCATGGGAAGTTTTTATGATAATCATTTTTGTATCTTTATTTTTTCCCAAACATGAAACACTCCCACATTTTCCCACAACCGTCTCATGATTTTTTGCCCTTGTCTGCTAAAATATCCTACAGAGTTCAGATTTCTGCTTTGATTTTAATGTATTCCAACTTTTCTGCAGGAAAAGTTTTTGGAATAACTTGAAATCATGAACGTCAAGATTTCCGGTTCTCCTATTTCCTTCCGGAATGATAAATAAATGACTTCGCTGAAACACCTGTAAAAAAATGGGAATGATTTTTTTTTGAATTTTCAAAGTTTAGAGAGACCTTCATCCTTGTCTAGAGTTATTTTTCTTATCCGAAAAAAAGGGAAAAACACTTATATTTGAAGTCTAGGAACTTTCATTTCGACTTTGCAACTCAAAATAAAAATAACTTCCGCGAATGGCAGCTTTTTTTATTACATAAATCAATGGCCATATTAATGTGAAATAAAAGAACCTTTTAAAGAAATTGACTTGAAGTTTGAATTAAAGATTACCAATATAAGTTCGCAGCCTTGAGTTCGGTATAGAATAACAAATTCTGCAGCTTTAGCTGTTTAGAGAAATAAAAAAAGCTGTTCTCTGAATTTTTATGTTTTAGCTGACTAGGGAACTAAACGAACTAGTACCCGTTGACCGAGTTCAAATTTCAGTGGTTTATAAACCAAGGTCAAAAAAATAAACTATCTGCTAAATCCGATAAGGAACAGAGAAAAATCCTGTTGAATGGGCTTTAAAATCTTTCAGAATACCGAATTTCACCCATTTCTTGCTGGATGAACATTTTTTCGGTGTTTCTTTTTGCCGAATCCTTAAAGGCTTGTATTGAAAGATAGAAATGAAACGTTTATTTCGCTCACAGACAGATCTGTGGCGTGGAGGAAGAGAACCATGAAAGTTATATTTGCCTGGTAGGTAAAAAGGTAAAAGGGTAAAAGGGTGTTAAAAAGTAGGTTTCTGAAAACTTTTCAAGCCTAATCGCTCCATTTTCAACACTTTTCACGGTACCTTATCGGGTTAAGCAGAATATCTTTAACGTGTACTTGTAAAGGACCGTACGAAAAAAATAAGTAAAAAGTAAATTTTTTTATTAATTGGCTTTTTTTAACATTGATCTGATTTTTTTAAATCAATTTTTTTAATTTTTTTCTAGCAAGATCGGATTTGAATTTCAAAGTTCTATTTGGTCCGAATTTAACCAAAAACAAAGAAGCTTTAGGCACATGGCTTCAGACCGGCGGTTCGTATTTTTCTGAAAGTTTTGCTAGTTGAAAAAAGAAGAATTCGACTCTATACTGGGACAAAAAGGCACGTGAGAAAAGTAAACTGGCAATGGGATATCATGGGCGGCACACACTCAATGAAATATTCACATGGGTCCCTTGGCTTTTCCCTAAAAAAATTTTTCCTACCGTTCATCTTTCTCACAATAACACACAAACATCTCAGTAATTTCCTTAAGTGACTTCGGTTTCCGAAACTTTATTTTCTCGGTTTTCTCAGAAATCGGCACAAATTATATGGTAGCGCCAGACGATTTGTAAGTCTTTTTTTGATGATCACACTGAACCTACTTTAGTATATAATTTCTTTTCTTTCAATTTAAGATCAATAAGTAGTCGAGTTTCTTGAGTTTAAAAATACCAAAAAATGAACAATTATAGTTTTTTTTTGAATCCAGGTAGCTGAACTAAAGCTCCTATTCTCGATCTGAAAAAAATCGTCCACTACATTTTTGAAATCTGAGATCTGGCTTTCTATTTTCTATCAAAACTACTTTTTTTTAGTTTTGAATTAAAAATATAATGAGAGTGCTACGAGCATCATAGTGAACTTATTGTGGTCTTGAATTTCGAATTAACAAAGAAGCGAAAAGGCTAAATCAATATTTTAAATAACTTCCCCTCTCGAGAGAAAAATTATGCTTCACTTTTTTCGAAATTTCCAGCTTAATAATGCGTGGTTGAATCGATATTCAAGAAAAAAATTTTTTAACTAGGGTTTTTGAATAGAATATTACTATAAAAATTAATGACACCTATTCAGACATACTTTTTTACCCGTTGTAAAGCGCTTGTTCGCATGTTGACTGGCTGTTTTACGGATCGAAAAAGATACTTTAGGAGAAAAAAAGAGCCCCCTCATTTTTGAATAATATAGCTCTGTGACATGCAATGGACAGTATAAGAAACAAAATTCGTCATGAATTTTCAAATTTTTTTCAGGTTTTCCGACCATTTTTTTTTCCTGTTGCATTCTAAATTTCTGAATTCTTTATGTGAAACTGAATTCTTTACGTGAAACTTTTTACTGCCTGGGATGTTTTTGAACTTGATTATTTTTCTTTTTTTTAACCTTTTTTTAAACTGTTATTTGAGTTTATTCATCTAAGTTGACAATTATTTCAACTTCTCAATATTGTTGAGCAAAAAAAGTTTTTTTCAAAAAAATTTTTTTTCTTTGGTGGACGTACTAAATTCAACCGAACTTTTCGAAACTCGAAATTTACCAATTTCGAGCGAAAAAAAGAGTTTTCTCGAAAAATCTCCCTATACCCTCTATCTTTTTTTCGAAAGCTCAAAAACTTAAAAAAGGTATTATTTTTTCAGTTTAAAAAAAGTTTTTTCATCATAAAAATTTCGAGATTTCCGTGCCCCCGCGAAATGAAGCTATAGTTTTTCCATGTACTGGATCATTTTTCCAATTTTCTAACATGACCAGAAGCACTTTATAAGGTCTCGGAGGGTGTTCTCTGAACGACTCCACTCGTTGGAGGCAAAAGGAGGAGCCATTGGCCACCGGATTAGACCTCCCCGTTCATCGCTCCGGAAACTCTTTTAGATTCTTTCGCCCCAAAGAACTACGTTTCTCCTCCTCTTCCTTCCTTCCTTCTCTTACTTGGGTTCTCCCAGCTCTTCGACAAATTACCGACTTCGAAGCCGACAGCTTGAGAAGTTTCAGGTTCAAATTAACACTTGTTCGAACCAATAATTACACCTGTTCCTTTGGAGATTTGATAAATGCCAGACTTTTACGCAAAATGATGATTCGAATGAGCTCTGTTGGATGACGTAACAGTCTCCAGAAAATAGTTCGTTATTGTTCGACTGACAACTTGCGTCGTTACTTATTCAACCCTAGTTTTTGGTGTTTTCCGCCTACATCTTTTCGCTGCTACAAACGTAGAGGGGCATTGTTTTGAATAATGTATCGAGACATTCTGATTAATGGGCTTTTGGCCTATTTTGTAGTATTCCGCTTCCCGAAAACAGATTCGAAATCAACTTCACTATCAGCCTATGAGCTTATTCATATTTTCTCAATTTTTCCGAGAAGAAAACCTTGGTAGGAAGCACCTGTTGCTCATTAATGCAGCATCTCGCCCCTGCAAAGTTATTTTTGACTGGTTCTTTTTCCTGATTACGAAAACCTTGTGGCTACATGAACGTCTTCTAGGCTTTTCAAGGGTATCATTTAAATTTCCTGTTGACTACATTTGCTTTCGAAGCTGATAATTTTCAACGATCGATCTCTTCTAGTTTTTCTTTTTTGACTAAAACACTCTTTAACTCCAAAATCTCAGACACAGATTTCATATCCGGCTCTTGATTTGCCCATAGAAGCCTTTTTTCTGGCTTTTTGGAGGAAAATTGTTCAGAGGGCTTTTGGAATTCTCTTTCAGATTTTTTATAGCTATTCACCTTTACTGATAGTGATATATTTTTCTTTTGAAATTCTCATGAAATCATCTTTACACTAATCATTTTTTTGTGATGAGTAATTCATGGTGAGAACTTTTTTGTAGTCAAAAAACAGTTGCTAAAGCTCTTAGGATGAAAAAATTACATGAATAAAGATTTTTGAAAATTGAAAAAAGTAAATTGAGGAAAACCAATTCGACCAAGTCTAGTCGAAGACTGGAAAACCGTGAGAACTTCTGCAGAAGTTTTATATTTTTGATTTCTGTTTGCAAAAATAATTTTTCTCGACTTTTCAATCTTAATAAGTTATTTGGTCTTCTCCAATCGTTTTTTACTTTTCAATGCCTTCTAAACTCCAAAATTACACAGTTTTCCTACACGTCTCTGTCATCCATTAATCGAATTCATTTTTTCTTTCTACTTCGCCGTTGAGAATTCTTGAAATTGGCTCAAACACTGTACCTCTCAAAGTTCTCTCTTCCTTTCTGTAGACACTTTGAGATTGTTATAGTCAATCTTTCCCGAATTGAAATGCGAGATGGGTAGATTGGCAAGAGCGAAGCGTTGCGTGTGCGAGGCGGCTTTTGGCGGGAGCTCGTGGTCAAACAAGAGTCGCTATTTTTCTCCTTTTCCGTCAATTTTTCAATATATTGGGTTTTTTTCCATGATTATATTTAACCTCGAATCTCTCGTCGGAAGCCGCGTCGCGCCCGGAACGCTTCACCCTTGCCAATCTACCCATCTTATCTTTAAATTCAGGAAAAATTGACTTTGAATAGGAAGTCGTCTTAGTTAAATCTATACTACTTTCTGCCGCTTCAACATTTTATGCCAATTTTCGAGAGAAGCTTCCGAACCCTGATAGCTCTATATAACTGATAGAATACATCAAAAGTTTGCAGTTTTATGGAAGTGACGGGGAACGAATCGTGTCCCGAGATAGGCCTCCGGGCTCTGACGCTGTACACGGTGCTCGTGGGCCTTCCGACGTCAGTCCTCTACGTCTTCCTGGCCGTCGTCTTCGTCCGCCACGTGAACGCCTTCCATCCGCTTTTCTCGTCAGTGCTTATCCACTAAACGCTTTTTCTTCCCTCGAGTGGCCTCCGCACATCTGTTTCTTGAGGCAGAAGAAGGTTCAGCTGGGTGGTTGCAGAAACAAGGGGAAAAAAATGTGTTGCACCAAGATACTCACCAAAAATCGTTGCGTATTTATGTCCGAACACAAATGGTTGGATATTCGCGAGAAAATTGAGGCGAACCAACTTGAAAGGTCTTGAAGAATGTGGAGATTTCACCTTCACTTCTGAGCGGTTTCAAAAAGGTTGCTCTTCAGATATGAGAAAAAAATAGTCTACACTTTGATCAACTGCAAAATCTCAATCCATTTTGTGGAAATTGAACTTTTAAACTTTAACTAGCGTTTCTCTTACAAGGGGGTAATTTCCCTTTGTGGTTGGAAGCTTCTTAAAAATTACTCAGAACACTTTTTGATGTTAAAAAAATTAAATCCTGGAACTCTCAACCTATAAAACTTCCTAGTTGTCCAGAAAAGAAGACTAAATTCTCCAAAATAGCTTATTTCAGAAAATGTTTTAGGGTTTTCTTCGACTTTGAGGTGTTTTTTTTTCGAAAACTAGGAAGCTATGCACATTGAACCTTTTAGAATCTGGTACATCTAGGAGTGTTCTAGCCAATTTTCGAGAAATCTGATAAAATGACCTTCCTTGTAATTTACAGTTTTTCACAGAGAAATAACAAATTTTATGTTTTTGGCTCAGTCCGTCGGATGAGAAAAAGTATTAGTTTCTCACGGCTAGAGCGACTTTGAACTAACTATAAAATAGTTTTCCTATAAATAAAGAATACCAAGCTCAGATATCTAATTAGAGTTTGTAAAATAACTATATTCTATGTTCTGGAAGTTGACTATAATCTATTTACTTCAGAGTCTCATTCTTCTTGATAATTACGGCGTACACGATATGCAACGTGGTGATGTCGTGCCGGAACCTCATCGAGTTTGTTATGGACCGAAATATCGTTTACACCGTCTTAGAGTTCATTTTTACCTTGGCCAATTACTACATCCAACCTATAGGTGATTACTTTTATTTGGTTCGTGTCATTAAAAAGTTTAAAAAATTACGCTTTTTTGAAACCATTGAAAGTAACTTTCCTAAAGCCAAACAAATTTATGTGTTTTTTGTTGGAAAAGAAAAGAACACAAAAGAACAAGTTTTTGGACGAGATTATCCAATTTTCAGTCGTTCTTTCTCTTTTGGAACGGCTTTGTGCGACAATTTGGGTGCAGAGCTACGAGAACTCGCGGCCTTGGGTCGTCTATTCACTCGGCCAAAGTGCTTGCGTAAGCTTTTTCAGCTGTAACTTGAGTTGAAACCGAGAAAAAAAAAGAATGACGTCGCTGGGAACAGATTTACATGAGTGAGAGCCTTTTGGAACAACTTTTCGAGAGAAAAATCTTTTGAAGTTCTGCAAACAGAAAAGCGGAAAAGTGCAGATTTTTTACGGTCAATTTATCTCGCTTTCTGAAAAAAAAAAAGGAAATCAAACATAAAATTATGTTATAGACTCATCTCCGTTGATTCCACTTACTTATAGACTGATAAATTTGAATTTCAGAATATATTCTTAACCAATTTCTTTAAAGTTGATGGATGAAATGTAGATTTCACACAATCAAGAGCTTTACGTGAATTTCAGACATATTTGAAGAAAACGTTTTGAGCTTCCAAAGTTCGCTTCCATAATACGCCTTTGACTAGGGTTGTCACACTTTTTTTTTGCAGTTTTTAAGTAAATGACTAAGTATCGTATCGTGGTTTAAAAAGCTTGACAAGCTCAAGATTGAGATACTATTAAAAAGAGAAAATGCAAATTCTTAAAGCTCATTTGGAGTAGAGACCGAAACATTCTTTATTTGCAGGTAGCGGTCGTCATCTTCCTCTATCATCTCAACCAAACTCAAGAGAAAATGACCAACAACGCCCAGTTCATTCTTTCCATTATCATCTCTACGGTGTGTTGAAAAACTGAGTTCTCTGAAATATTATTTTTCCAGTGCCTTGTCCTGTTGCTCGTAGTCAATAGAAGGCTGACACTGGCTTCCCGAGCAAGATCAACTCTCACAACGCGATATCAACTGGCTGAGAATGTTAGAGCTCTCAGGTATCTTATCATGAAATCTTAGTATGAGAAATGCTGACATTATTGTAACTTAAATTTTAACATTAAGCATTAAGAAAAATTATTTTTCTTTTTCTCTAAAGTTTTTTTCTAGATCCGTCTTTTTTTCCAGCTTAACTTAAAAAAACTCCATAATGGTCCTAGAGAGGCAACCTTAGGGGCCCTTGAAGGTTATGATCTAGGAACCACATTACCTCTTCCTATAGGGGCCGCTTGCAAAAGAGGCCTTTCTGCGCCCGCTAGGGGCTTTTTTCCCTCACCCCTATGAGGATCTCTCTGACCTTTCTAAAAAAGTTATCGTAAATCCAGAGATACCTCATTTTTCGAAAGGATTTTCCATTACTCAAAGAATACTTCAGGATATTCGTACCGTTCATTGTGATGGACAACAGCATCTGGCTGATGTTCGTCCTCACCAAATACCTATTCAACGTCGGTCGCACCTTCTCACTAACCTCCTGCAACTCCTATCGCTACTACTTTCCACTCTTCACCTTTTTTAGAACGGTAAATCTCAGCTAGAAATCTTTCCTAATCTCTGAATGATTCAGATAGCAATGATTCTGCAAATCCTCATGCCGATAGCCGTTATCTATCAACAAGGATCGGTGAAGGCGTGGCGACCTGAGTGCTGGCGAAGATCCAACAAATCTCAAGACTCTGCGCAACTCAAGAAAAAGTTCAAGGTGCGTGACTTCTACATTCGCCAAGAGTTTGATCTGAATCTTCAACAAGTCTCGCTTTTTGCAGGTCCGCAACGTCTTGGGAATGGACGTGGCTGGACACGAAAGCCCTGAAGATCACTTTGCTCAACTCCGACTACAGTGGTACCGCAAATACTGAAACACACCTTCTAAATAACTTTGCCAATTGATTTATGTATTTCTTCGGTACGGGTTAACTAAAATGAACTATAACTATCTCCATGCATCTTCAACTTTAAGAAATTGCAAAAAAAAAGCTGGTCTTCATACAAAGCAAAGACTGATAAATTATTTTTCATTGGTCTGGTTCTTCCTAATAAGAATTTCTACAACAAGACTCACAAAACCGATAATTACTATGATTCTATTTTGATTAGAAAAGAATATCCGTGAGAATCAATGAAATCATAGCTTTCCTATTAATAATTCCCTTTTGGTCTTTAACGCTTGCCCAATCCTCCTGTATCAAATTTCAGTCGCATAATTGGGATATCCGCAAAAATGAAAGACCAACAAAAGGTTCTCCGAAGAATGGGACGAAGACAAGAGTGTATCCAAAAAGTGAATGAACATTCAGAAAAAAACATACAGACTTTAAATTATTACAAGTAGAAATCAGAAAAAAATCGGGCAGGTGATTGATTCTTTGATCATTTGAAAATTTCAAGAATGAAGAGAAATTGAATATTTTATGCTCCACATCATCAGAAGTGGATTCGCTGCAATTTATTTTAGGCTAAAGAAGTTTCGAAAAAATAATTTAGCACAAATAGGTCCAATGTCCAAAAAAGTTATTGCTCTAATGAATTGATATCAGCATGGCTACATTGTTGAAAAGTTCCTAGAACTGCGTGAAAAAGACTATAAAAAGATGGGAAAAGGCTATGAAAAAGAAAAAGAAAAAGGAAACATAAAGACAGCAAAAAGGGGCCTTCGTCATCCTAAAAGTAATACTTCTATGGAGCCTTCCAGCAGCCTTTACGGATCCTCAGAGGGTCCTTCGGACTTCCACTATGACCAATGAAGTTGAAGAAAAGTTGAACTTTGAAGAATCAAAAAAAAAAGAAGGATAAAGACTAACTTTTTGTTCAGCTAAAAATCGCTTTTTCAACCTCTCGCGGCGCCGAACTTTGCTTGGCGCCATTTATTTTCAAAAGATATGGGTTGAAAATTAGTGATTCCTTGAGCAATGAAAAAAATGTAATGCGCCTTCGAAACCTCAGAAAAGGAATTTGTAATAGAAGATGACTATTTTATTATATTATGTTCACATATTCCAAAAAAGGCTCAAAGTAAAATTATTTCTATTGAACAAAAATCCTCACAGCTCGTGGAACGGGTGAGAATTATTTACCATTTTCCCAAATTTGTGTCACATTTTTTTCCGAGTTCCCTCTACTTGGAGCCTTTCCCAGCACTCGTCTACTTCCTTTCCCTCCTGGAAATAGGTTTCTTATTTTACTGAAGGTGGGCGAAAACAAAGTCTGAAATAGGTAGGTTCGGCACAAATATCAGGTTGAAGCGAAGATTCTCATGGTTACGCAGGCAGTTGTATTCTTTTTCTTTGGCTCTTTTCTCATGTTTGAAAATATCTCTGAATACCAAAAAAAAAGAAAAAAATCATTGGATTTTGATGTGAAAACGCTACAAATGAGCTTGATAAATTGGGTTTCCGCCAGAGTTTGTTGCGGCGCACTTCCGATTCTTGAACTACTCTTATTTCTTTTCCTCATTCGTTACTGGTAAAATTATCAGAAATGTTTCCACATATCATGTTCTCAGTTTCTCATATGTTCATTATGCTGTGAAATAGTTTCACCTTCCCTTTTTATTCCGTTTCTTTCTCTACTTTTTTGAGAATGACGATCTGAAATTGAATCAATGCGCGAAACCTTTATCAACTTTTATGAATATTACTCGGCAGCCGGAAAAAAAATGTGCAAAATACAAAACGAAGTTGAGAAAATGGAATTTTGGCCTTTCGCGTGGCCATTCCACGCTCAATCTACATGTGCCAGACATTTTTTTTTCCTATTTTTCGTAACCTTTTCGTGTTTTGCCGTAATTTCATGTGGATTCGAGCCAAGTCAGCTCGCTTCTGAGTTTTTCTTTCTGTTTTGTTTTCTAAATTGACCTGAATATTTAATCTGAGAAGAATATTGAAGAAAATGGGCAACGGCACAAGTCCTTGCGAAGTCTGGATGATGTCATTTCACTACGTCGGCTTGATTTTCAATTTAGTTTCCGCTTTTCTTTTCACTTTTATTTCAATTTGTCTGATTCACTATGGAAAGTCCTACCATATTATGTTCAGGTGAGTTTTTATGAAGGAAATTGAGAAATGAGCTCTCGCAGAAACCTAAAACATTGGTCGCATGTGGAATGGCTCGACGCGTGACGGTTGCGTAGCTGTCCGTAAACATTTTTTTTTTTCCAAGGAATAGATAAAAATTTTATTGAGTCGGTTTTAGACCTGGTTTCAATCAAAACGCGTACCGCGAGGTTTAGAGCCATTTTACTTGCGGTCACGGTTTTCAAATCTGCCAGAAAAAGACCATATTTAATGGACTGCAATTAAGTTCATTTCTAATCCATATTTTTCAAAATCAAAAATAAAATTCACATCAACAGAACGATATTTTTCCTTCTTCTTGCGACTTACGTTTTCTGCGATATTTTCCGCTTTTTATTGGAAAGTTCACTATTCTATCCGTACAAATCCTTCACAAACTTTCTCAACATTGGCAACGAATTTTTCTACATGTTTGCCTCGCCTCAAGGTACCGCTTTTCATTGGAATGGCGAAAAGCCGATTAATAATGGGCTATTCAATTCTTTATCCTCGTTTAGGAAAACTTGATAGCAGTTAACCCCGAAAGTATGTCCATAAATTGCCACAAAGAGCAGAAAAAAAGTTTTTGAGTTTACTAGATTTACCACTATCTTCTGACCAAGCTCAAAAGATCAGTAAACGTGGGACAAAAGTTCTTGAAAAAAATAATAAGAAAAGCTGCTTTTGAAAGGCTCTTACAGTTACCTGAGTTTTTATTTTTCTTTAAGAAGCTTCTGTTTAGACTACTTTAAAATATTCTTTTTCAGTTGTACTAGTGCTTCTGGAAAGATTCTACGCAACGTGCCGAGTTCGAACTTATGAATTTTCGAGGCCTTGGAGTATTCTCATCGTTTGTCAAGTTTTAGGGGTATGTACATTTCAGCTTTTAAAAAGGTTTCAGTGATTTTTTGGATCAATTATGAATTTTTAAACTGGCGAAATAGTGCAAACTTGAGTTTTCAGGTGATAATCTCCCTCATACACGTCCATTTGCAACTCGACGGCAATGCGGATACGGCCAAAAAATCAAGAAGTCAAGTCGTGCTTTGCTTGGCTTCACTTCTAATTGTTGTGGTCTGAAAAAGAAGTTCGCAGCCCTTATATTAGCGTTGATTTCAGTTGCTCACCTGGCTATTATTAGCAAACAGACGATTATCTTTGAATGCAAGAGCGAAGGCCTCGCTTACTCATAGGTACCAGTTGAATGAGAACATCAAAGCGTTGAGGTTGGTAAAACTACAAAGATAAACTGTATTGAACATCTTTGGACTGAAGAAAAGTTCAATAAAGGAAAGTGTGATCAAAGACAAAATGAAGCATGAAAATGAAATTGTACTTTTGATAAATTTTAAAAAGCGATTTGAGCTGAATGCGTGCACTAAAAACTCAAAAAAAGAAACTTTGAAATTTTTATTGCGAAAAAAAGAAATGGAATGAAAAAAACCTGAAATTTAATATAAATTGCAGTATTTAGTAATGAATTTTTAAATAGGTAGTTCTCACAGCGGAGAATCTAACGAAAAAAAGTAGTAAATTTCTTAATTGAAATAAAACATTCTACATAAGAAGAAAAAAATTTGAAAAAAAAAATATTCAAAAATTTTTAAAAATGATTATTTTTTTGTCAAGAGAGCAGATTTTCCGCGAAATGCGTTTTGCGCGGGAATTAAAATTTTTAGGTAAACTCAAAAAAATTTTCTTTTCTATGATTTTAGAGAAATGGATCGCGTTCTCTTCCAAGGCTAAGGCTATTAACGCAAAAAAAAGAAATTTTCAAAAAAGAGTTTCGTGCAATTTAAAGTTTACTATTCGACAAACAGTACAGATGAATCAATTATACGTCTCTTGGAATCGAAGTCACATTCTACGGTTATTCTGGCTTCAAATTTGGCAGATAGCCTAGAATTTTTTGCGTTCAATGATTCACGATCTTTTTAGAATGCTCGTCCCTGTAGTCGTTCTGGACAGTGCAATATCCGTGAACGACGTTTTGGCCTACGTCCTTTTCGACGTCGACGCGATGTTCTCTGTCGAACAATGCCAGCGGCGATCTTATTATACTCCAGCCCTATGTATTTTTCGGCTTGTGAGTCCAAATTTCCCAGCTCATAAATTACGAGCTTTCCAGTTTTCAATGGCATTCGAAATCTGCATCCCAATCTTCGTTCTTCGTCACTATTCCAACTTCTTGCGGGACCTTCGAGCCTACACCTTCCGATCAAAGAGAAAACGATCCTTTGTTGGGCCCAGCCATAACAACGTCTTGAAAGTAGGAAACGCTGTTCTTGCAAAAAAAGAAACGTATTTCAGATCAAAAACGTCCTTGGAATGGACATCGTCGGCCTGAACGACAACGCCGATTATTTTGATGTTCTTCAAAGGACGTGGATGAAAAAGTTCTAGTTTTTGGTAATTTTTCATTGCGGGTTCAATGTGGCTTTAGTCTTTTGAAAAAATAAAAATAAAAGTAATTTATCATTGAGAAAACTTGAAATATGTACAAAAAGAAATTAATCATCCCAGTCGTCGTCACGACGTTTTCGAGAGATGAAAAGTTCACGTTCCTCCTTCGGGAAGATGGTTTCGAGGTTAAGAACGCCTTAAAATATTTTATGATCAATGATATGACAAAATAAACTGACCAATGTCGAAAACTTTCTTGGGGACCTTGCCGGCAGTGATGTAGGATTTAGGAAGAATGAATTTAACTTTTCGGGAACCAGGCTGCAAAAGTGGTATTTCTAGAAAAAATTTGTTTCTTTTTTGAATTGTTGTCTATAAGTCTAAAAGCTGTAAAAATCACAAAACCTTGATTCCATCGTCACAGTCGTGATAAACCTTGAAGACGGGGTCGATCGGGGTCAGCTCGGCTTCTCCTGCGATTTTCAGTACAGCTTGATGCAAAAAGGAAGTGAGAAAAACCTCCTTGGAGCTGGAATCGGCCGTCTCCGTCGGTGTAGCCGGCCTCCAGAAGATCGTCCGGATCTGGGCCGGAGTCTTCTTCCCACAACTTGATCCGAACGTTGCTGGCAGGCTTGTTTCCACAGAGTAGCTGTCCTGAATCAGAGTCTCATTGGGGAAAAAAGATCTGATCTGTCATTCTACTGGAAACTCTCAAAGAAGAAAAGTCTTCAGAATCTTCATTTAGGTAATCAAAGCGCTTTGATTTCGAACCGATCTTCTTGTTCAATTCGATTTTTTTGTGAGGAAAGTTGATGAAAAGTTTTTGCCTATAAACTGAAACATTCAATTCTTTTTCTTTGTGTGAGAAACTAAACATTCTGGCTTCAACTCATGATCTATTAAATTCAGCTGATAGGATGAGAACTTAAAAACAGGTTTTTTTTTAAACTTTGGTCCCAGAACTGTGTTCGGTCCGGCTTCAAAAAACCTTTCTGCTAAAAAATTAAAATTCAAAAATCAACCTCAAGTTCTCAGAAAGCCCTTCTAGACAGATGATAATGAGTAAATAAGAATCAAGATACAAACCTTTGACAGCAATCGACTGATCCCGCATGGCCAGGGCTGCTCCCAGAATACACACAACCAATATTAAAGTCCTCATATCTTCCTAAAAATTAATAAATAATTAAATCTCTGAAAGAATTAGGAGCGACTAACACTTCCACACCTTATTTTATAGCCTTTTATTGTTTATATCATCGAATTACCCGACCGAAAATATTTATGAACAAAAGCAAAAAGATTTATAAACAGAGGTCAGGTCAAAATACGGCTCAAACTGAAGTGTAAACACGGCCTTTTCCCCCTGGGAAGTTGGGGAAATTTAAAGAGCGATCGTAATCAGTAAAGGCCAATTGATTGTCAACAACTTTATCAGATGTCTATCACCGCCTCTGGCCGTCTTTCCGAAATCAAACAACATACGGACGCCCTCAAAATATTAATTTATTTATTCACTACGTGGACACCGCAGTTACAGTAGTATCCGTCGGGAAAACGTGTATAAAAAGCAAGGCAACAGTCAGAAAACTGAAACGTTGAGCAAATTGCACTGAAATGGATTTTCATTGTCTAAATCTAGGGAAGAAGACATAACCGTCAAGGAATCAATGGGAAAACATGGAAAAAGTTGCATTTTTTTTTTCAAAATGTTAGAGCAATTAGACATTTGAGTGAGAGATATGGAAATCGAAAAATTGAGGAAGCGAAAAAAAATTGGGCATGTGCGCTCTGTTGAGAGCCTGTTTTTTAGAGGAAAATTTGGCAAAAACGAGTAGAAATCGGAAAACAGCTTGTTAACAGGGCGCACATGTGGTTGCCCGTTCGCTCTGAACATTAAAAATCAAAGTTTCCAGGCTTTTGGTACAGCTATGCGATATAATACCCATTCAAAAGTTTCAACGCGCGTTCTCTGAGAAACTTTTTGGTTGAAAAAAAGTTGAACTTTATTTTTTGGTCAGTCAAAGAAAAAAAAAAAATTTCTCAGAAGACGCTTCATAAGAACTCATGGAAAGTTTCGAAGAAAAAAGAGCCGTTTTTGGAAGTTTTTTCAGTATGACTGAAGGATCCACTCACGAGCGAAAGAATAAAATCGATTTACAGAATAATTCTGAATCTCATCATTTCAGATCATGAAAAATTAAAGGGAAGTGACAGGAATGATTTCGCTACGAGAATCCCTGGAATGGACAATTGGCAAAGAACTGATTGGCTTGACGAAGATTTGCGGACGTCGGACGGAGCCTTCAGAAGCGCCCTCGTCGACGATGTTCACTTCGGCGAGCCATCTCGTGCCGGCTCGCGTCGAAATCTTCAAGAACTCTTCATTTCAGAGTTTGTTTGTGAACCGACCTGGCTGACGTCATCGCAGCCAGAATCGTTGTCGTCGTCGACGAGGACGATGTGTGACGTCGGCTCGAATGGCGATAGCCACTGGACGTTCGGCAGATGCTGTGACGTCAGAGGCTGCCAGATCGGAGACGAGTTTCTCTCAGGCTCTGTTAATCGGCTTTGAAGAGGCCTTCAATTGAGTATTTTTATACCGATTTCGGTTGAATTCTCAGTTTGGGTCATTTCGTGACGATCCAACACCATTTTGATCCCGTTGCAGCCGCCGTTGCAGTTCTGAAACTCCTATTCGTTTTCTAAACTGGAAACATAGTTGATTTTGCTTTGAAAAAAATTAATCACTATAGTACTCGTGTATTCGTAAAAAGTGGGATAAAAAAGAGTTTTATACGACCCTAAAATATTTTTTTGTCGTAAGTTAGCGGTGGAAGGAGTTCATAAATTCAACTTTTTCAGCGGTTCAATGAATTATTCGATGTAAAAAAACCTCTTTAGAAAAAAATGGAAAAATGATAAAAATTAAATTTCGTATCCAAAAACTTCACTTTGCGTGAGTAAAAAAATCTTAGCGAAAAAAATTTTTCCTTTCTTTCTTTTTATTAATTTGAAAGTTGATGCCTTTTCTGGATCTCTTCAATCAAGTGCTTGGCCTTCAGAAGACTTTTACTCAATTTTTAACTCCATCACAACAAATTTCCCATTTCCTTCGATCTGAGACTTGTTAATATATAGTTATTGTGATGAAACTCTTTCGACTTTTTTCTCGAAATTTAAGGGTTTGTCCATCGAAATGGACCTTGTTATCGACAACAAGCCGCGTCGCGACCGGCTGGTACACGTTGAAGGGATCAGACGAGCCGAAGACGCAACAACATTTTTCGTCTCTGATAAGCGTCCACAGACGTTTCGCGTAGATACTGAAAAGCCAATCATCACACTTTTCTCCCTGGAGCGCACTTACTGAAACATCTCGCGATAGTCGGCATTGAAAATGTAATAAATGACACAGTTGACCGAAGAATTGAAGACGACCAGGAAATTACTCGTGTCGGTCAAAAAGTTGAGCAAAACTGGAGAAGGCTCGAAGAAGTTTTCGATGAAATTGACCGCCAGAGCCTGGAAATACGCGTTCGATCGACTTTACGAGAGTTTCAGAAATGATGAAAAATTGATTTTAATTTTAAAATGACACTACGAAACCGTATAATAAAAAATTGAAGGAAAAGGTTCCTTTAAAAGATTTTTTTTCGTTGACTAAATGATTTAAAAAAATTTGAACTTAAGATTATACGTGAAAAATCGAACAATTAGATTTTTCAAACCCATTAAAAAAATATTTGTGCGCCAGCTGAAAACCGTTCTATAGATTAAAAAAACCTAGAAAGTAGGAAAAGCAAGCGAATGTACGACTTTTTCTTCTCAAGGAAAAGTATTATGAGACTGAAAAGTTCGGAAAGTTTAAGCCGCATACGAACCTGTCAAAAAAACGCTTTTTCCATGATTATCTACAAAAAAATTGAAATTAAAAAGACGAAAAAAATTAAGTTCTGAAACCAGAAATTTTCTAAAAAGCTCTGGATAGTCTCGTCCATTATTTCAGAACCTTGGTGTTTTTGGGCAAAAAAAAATGGGATTTTCATCGATTTTGGAATTTCCTGAACAAAAGTTATAATTCAAAACAGAACGGTTATACTTCATTCTCCAAAAATTTAATGAATCGGACACGTTTGCGCCCTTTTTTTCCCTAACCAACAAGTTGATAGGAACACAAATATAGCAAGTATGCCCAAGAACGTCACCGAGGGGAACTAGCAAACAAAAAAATAGAGAGTTTCAACTTCAAACATTTTCTGAAAAATTTTCTTAGAACGACCGGTATTCCGATGAAAGTCTCCTAGGACTGACCAAGGTGTTGCAGCAGAGGAAAGAGGATGACGACCATGATCATGGTGATGGTGTCGTCGGAAGTCCCGGACGTCTCCGGCTGCTTGCAGACGTCTCCAGAAGCCGTCGAGTCGGTCGACTTCTTGGGGAA
The DNA here is from genome assembly GCA_904845305.1 of Caenorhabditis auriculariae. Classification (NCBI taxonomy): domain Eukaryota; kingdom Metazoa; phylum Nematoda; class Chromadorea; order Rhabditida; family Rhabditidae; genus Caenorhabditis; species Caenorhabditis auriculariae. The sequence continues at coordinate 18,681 of CAJGYM010000209.1, read as the reverse complement.
GCTCTGCCGCCGCATGATGATGACGTTGATGCAGAGGAGGAAGAAGAACGGCAGCAACGTCATCAGCACCATGTACATGTACCTGCAAGTGACTCGCCGTTCGTCTTTTTCTTCTCAGTCCAAAACTGACATGTTGTAGACCGTGTTGATGGTGACGAACAGCGACGTCGGGCAGATTTCGATCACTTGCTCCTGGAATTTCGGAAAAGTATTGATTTTTCTCTAATCAATGACTCTTTACAAACTTCGATCGGTATGCCTTCAATCTCTTACTTCATGAACTAAAACTTACTATTTTAACGTTGAAAAAAAAAAAAATTAAATTGAACTTTATCCGCGGAGCAAACATGCTGGACAGCTGTTTAAAAAATGTCTTTTTTTTCTATGACGTCATTTTTCCAAAGCCAAGTGTCGGGACGTTTCTAGTGGCCCCTTTAGTAACGTCAGCACTCTGAACCTTTAAATGATCCCTAGAATTGTTCAGGAACGTCCGGAGCGCGTCCGGTATTTGTTACCGGGGTCCAAGAATGTTCAAAAAAAAAAGAAGATAGAAAGCTAAAAAAAAATTTTGGACTATAGATGAATGAACACACAAAAATCTTCTCTAAGTTCAAGTAGTTTTGCTGAAAAAGGAAACCTGAGTATCTTCATTGAAGCACTGCCTCAGATTGAACTGGGGGAATCTCAGCGAGTTGTACATGACCGAAATGAAAACGATGCTGTAGCAGATCTGCTTTGCCCTCGTCACCGTACAGTACCGTCGCGTCTGGTTCTGCCAGCAAACCTACACAAAATCTTCTTTTCAATCCTTTTTTGAAGTCTTCTGTTACATTAACAAAGCAATCAACCGCCGCCGCCACAGTGAAGTAGATGCTGCAAGTCTGCGCCATGTAGCCCAGGGGCAGGGCGTATACGGTAGTGTACGGTGCCCGAGCCAGCGCTGGAATATAGGATCGGGCAGAGTCTGCAGAGATTTCCAGTTGGAAGTTCATGTGGAAGCGAGAAAACCTATCCAAAAAATGAAAAGACCCGTGATGATGACGGCGAAGTCGCTGCACGCCAAGAACAGCAGGTAGGTGTTGGCCGAGTTTTGTAGTCTAAATTCCATGTGACTTTTTAAAGTCCTTCATAATCTGCTTCGAAATCGACAAAAAGGGTTAGATCAGTGAAACTTAACCCTAAATTTTATCTTTTGGAAAGTAGCAAATTTATGAAACTTTAATACCATTATTTTAAACTTTTGTTAAAAGCAGACACCGAACAGAAAAAAAAGTTCGAAACTCCACAAATCAAATATTTGAAACAGTAAGCCGGAGGAAAAAATAGATAGAAAAGTACTGATTTAAAATTTTAAAATGTTATTCAACTCTAGAAGGCTGATATGCTCATTAGATCATATTCTAGACTGTCTTAATTTTGAAGGAGCGAATTTTGAAATTATTCATGTAACATTAAGAGGATGAAATTATGTGATTACAATGAGATTGGGAAAGAGTAATACGGAATTATATTAAAATAATTAATTTAAGTATCGCGCAGCCGTTTCGGGTCTATAAAAAGGGACGGCTTAGAGGGTGACCCATCGTCAGCATTTTCCCTTTTGCTTATAGCAAAATATAATGGAAACTTTTAGCTTTAAACCTAGGCGCGTATTTTTTTAAAAATAAAGTAAAGAGTAGAAGAGTAAAATTGAATGAATGCAAGGAAGAAAGTATAAGAGAGTCGTCAATTTTCTTCTTTAACCAACCTTCCAGATAAAAGATATTTTTTTAAAAATATTCTACTTGAATGAAACATCATTATCAAGCTCTTTTGAATTTGTAAAAAATCAAGTTTTGGAACTTTGGTCACAAAAACCCTTTTCATTCTTCTTTCATACCTCTTTCTGGAGTACAGAAAAACGTTGATGAAGTTTGTCAGAACTCCAAAGACGGATAGGACCGGCAGGGCCAGAATAATCGTGATATAGTTGGCCCTGAAGCTCAAGAAATGATGCAAGTCCATTTTTCTCGAACCAACAAACCATTCGAAACCGGGCGAGTAGTCCTCTCTTTGGATGTCCGAACAGATACATTCGCTCACGTTCTTTCCATCTCCCCAGTCTACGATCATGATGCTGAAACGATTCAAAGTCACTTGAATATTTATTTGAATATTCATTGAAACAATAAGGTTAGACAGGCTTAGTTTATCAAAAATATATTCGAAAAATTGCGCTCATTGATCTCGCGTCTAGCCGAGAATAAACTCAAAGTAAACCTCGGAATTATGTGGTTCTGTTGAATAATTCATAGACACGCAATTATTTCGTTTCATCTATGACCTATCACATTTCTCCCGACGTTCAGGGGAGCATATTCGGAAAGGCTGGGATACCTATATTTTTTTATCTTCAGTAAAAAAACAATTTTCATAAGAAAATTTCTTAAATTTTTCAGCGCTTTTGTCCAACTTTACTGGATATTTTTCTCATGTAATCATAGTATCACATATTCTTCTCTCATGGCTATTTGGCTCCTACAAGAAATTCGAATCCTGCTCTCAAAAAACTATTTTTTCAAAATTTCATTTCAACTGCACTTGGTAATGCTTGAAAGTCGATAATTTTAAAAACGGCTGAAGAGCCAAAAAAATAAATGAAGAGTGACCTAAGCGTCACGAAAAATGTTCAGTTATAAAACGAGTATTTCAAGTCGAATTTTTTTTCAGCTTTTTACGCTTTTTATTTTCTCTCAAAGAAAGTGCGGTACTAAAGTTCGTTTTGAACTTGGAAATGCTGGAAAGAATAAAAAAGAGCTGGACGAGCTCAGTTGCAGCTCAGAAAAATGAATGAAAAGCAGGAGCACAAAGTTCTGAACTTTTGAACGACGCTAAATATCAAAAAATGAGGTTTTAACGACCTTCATAGAGCTCATTAACACGAGAAAGGATCCATTAAAACGACGGGAAAGCGGCAGATTTCTCGCTTCATTCCTGAAGACTCAAAATTCCTGAGAGGGAACGTTTTGCAATTTGCCATTTTGACGATTAATTCTCTCCATCTCTCCACACGGTCACTTCCGCTTGAAGTCGCATGAATATAACTTATTCTGAGTCTAAAATAAAGCAGACAAACGAGAATCGAATACCGACTAGCCTAACAGAAAATTGGACAAAAACACGTTCGAAAATGCATAGGAGAGGAGAGGAAAATGAAGTAATTCAGAGTTCAAAATAAGGTTGACAAATTGGAGTGAACAACAGAAAAAGGAGAAAAAGAACTCTTTTAATTAATTAATTATGTTTTTTTTTTCGCTGCTCCGTTACTCATGTTCCCACTGCCGGATGTTGCTCATCAGAACGTGACAAGTTTATTTTGCAGAGGTGAGATGGATTACTCAGTTGGTATTCCGGAGGAAAAAAGGTCATGGAGATGATCATGACTTCCGTTCAAAAAAGTGCCATCAATTAGAGAAAGGGTAAATATTATTACACGTGAGATGAAAAATAACAATTAGCACTATACAATTGCTGACTAAACAATTGACCTTCAAAAACAACTTTTTTCCCATCTTGAATCATCCTTCGGAAAAATAAATATTTTCTCGTTTTATTAATGGAAAGTTTGATGAAAATTACACAATATCCCCTGTTTAACATTGAAAACTTTCAAAACAACCAATTTCCTGAAAACCTAGAACTTCAGTTTCCGTGAAAGATTTGGCTACGTCTTGAAATTGAAAGAAGCAAACTTTGAATAATGTCTCTTTAAAATTTTGGAATTAATAACCCAGACCTGTGAAGTTATGTTAAGTTAATGACTTTTTGAGTGATATAAATTATTATTTTAAATCTCTATGCTTTCATTGCGATTTCAGAAACCCAAAATATGTATGATCCGTTACTTTTCCTTTTTCTCTGAACTTTGCATTTTTTTCCGAATAAACCAAAGTGAGAAAAATAATTGTACACTTGAATCAATGAACAGCCTCGCGACCAGTATTTCAATGATTCGATGAAAACTTACTCAGGGAAGAAGGTGACGATTCCGGGGTAAGTCCTCATCAGCGGCTCCATCTTTTTCTTCAAATTTTGAGCTTGGACTACCAAAAAACTATCGCGAAAAAACGGACATAAAACCGGAAATTCAAAGATGACGGAATATACTCACAAAGGAGATAATTTCAATCAAGAATGTTATCAAAAAATCTTGAATTCACTGTAATTAAGATTTACACAGCCTTTGTTCGGGAAAAATTTGAATTTGGATATATTTCTGTTCAAATTTCGAACTTGTTTATCTGAAACTACTCCTTAAAAACAAAAATTTAGGCAGATAGTGACAATTGGAAACCAACAATTTCAAAAAAACTTGGTGCAAAAATAATAATAAAATTTTTAAAAATTACAACTAAATTGACTTTATTTTTTTTGGAATCAACGCGTCTGATCAATAGATCGAGAAACGTAAGTAAGCGTATAAAAATAAAAGTTTCATGCATTCGAACTAAAAAAAGAAGCTAGTAGAACATCTGTTTCACATTTTGGCTCTTTCCTGCGGCTTACAAGCTGAGAACGAGCGACCGCCGGCCAACTTACTTTTTTCCGTCTAATCTTTTGAGCCATTTGAAAATATTACAGGGTCACAAAACCACGAAACATAATCTGGATGCGGGTTGCAGCAAAGTTTTCCAATATGGACCAAATCTTGAACAAGCTTGTTTTTTTCTCCCGCAAGTACTTATGTGAATGAAAACTTGCATTCAAAAAAAGGAAGGCGGGAATAGCTCTTTTCAAAGGAAATAAAAGTTTTTTCCTTCCGAATAATTCCAAGACTCGAAAAGCTCAAAAATAAGACGCAATCGTGTTACCCATTATAAAAAAAGCATGTCTCGAGCTTTTTCTGAAGAGCAAAAATTGAAAATAAATTTTAAAAATAAATTTAAACAGGAAAATTGATATTTGCCGTCCTCATAAAAAGAACTTATAAAAAACGAGACTCGAGATCCATGAAATGAGCAGGAAATTTGAAACTGAGCACGTCGTCTGCACGTTTGGATGTGACATTTTGCGGAAATTCCTGGTAAAATACATGGAAAACTTGAATCGAGCGGAAAAATGTCGAGTCGAAGACGGCCGCCGGGGCAGAAGAAACCCAGTTAGAACTAGACCGAGTACTAATTTTCCAATTTCAGGTTTGCAGCGAGATTGAGTTGGAATTGAAATCTTGGATCGGTTGTAAGTGGGCAGATCTCCCGGCAAGATAAAGGCGTCGAGAAAGACGCTAGAAAAGATTGAGTTCAAAGTTTCAGACAAATATCTATTTTGTTACTAGTTTTTCAAAGAACAAGCAGAAAAGTTACTGTTAAACATTTTTTTAAAGTAGAAATATACTTTATTTAACATAACTAAGTTAAAGCAGTCTGACCTGTCTGCGTCTCTTTTTCCCTTACCGGCAAGCTTTAGTTACTTTAACGGCGGAATGATCAACGCAGGAAAAGAGAGCGCAGAGAAATCAGACTTTTTCAAGTTGTGGCGAATAAATAAGAATGTTGAAAATCCCACTTAGAGCTTTCCGAAGCCTACGAGAACTAGTAAAAGGGACAGAAAAGCCGAACAACTTCTGCGCTTGCTTTAATCCACAATGTGATAAATGTTGCCCCATTGTACACTTGGACTCACGAGAAGCGAGCCAAAAAACTGCACTTTTAAGGGAACTGAGAATGAACTTCAAAGAAACAGAACTTCCTTGGTTTTGATTCCAATAGTCCCTACTCTTCTAATATTCCAAAAATCTTCTATCTAGAAAAATCAGAGGCCCAAGATTCGAACATGTTGAGATGCATACTGAGATAGGCGAGAATAGAAGAGCAAAACTCTGGGAGAAATCCTTGGCTTTCTTTTTTGAACACGTGAGAAGGAAAAGCCTTCTTAAAAATTTCGCATTGAAGCATAGTAACTTTTTTTAATTCCATGAAAAACTTTGATTCAGCCTCCAAATAAGTTATCCAATAATAACAGAGGCGAAACTGCAATGGCAAGGTGAAAAGGAAAAGCTCCAGAAAAAGCTCATTTTTAAAATCTGAAAAAATAATAATAATCAAAAACAATAATTGACGGTGAACTGGGGACAGATGAAAAAATGCAGCTCTCATTTGCCAAAAGTTAAGAAATTAAAAATTTTTTTGAAAAGTTCTTTTCAACTCTGTTAGACTTGATCCAGAGAGGAAAAATTAAAATTTTTGGAAAGCTGGAAGATTTTCGACCGATTACTTATTGACACGTTCAAAAAATTGCAAAAAAACAAAAACTGAAGGGATATCGCCATACTCTAACTTTTTTTTTACATGATTATGACCTCATACTTCTGCTTTCCAAAAACAATGGAACTGGGTATATCTTTGGAACACAAATGGCAACATTCCGAGCCGCTAAGGAAGTAACCATTTTGAAATGATAAATTCTTCAAGTGGCGCCTACAGAGGTGAGAAGTCGCCGGCTCGAGGTCGGCTGCAAATCTCGCGGGGCCGCGACTCAATCATTCCACGCGGCTTCATCATCTCCGCGAAACGACGGCCGACAGAACGCCGCTCCTTTTCTCACCGGATTTTCCCTTATTCAACTACTTGAGTGGTCAGGATCACAAAAAAACTGAATCTGGACTCTGAACTTGATAAAAAAAAAAATTAACTTTCGATCTGAACAATTATCATTTACGGAAAAAAAAAATTGTTTGCCTATTTGATAAGACCACTCAACCCTAATTGTTTATAAAATTGAAAATAAGACTCAGATGACATCCGACCTGTTGATTTGCAAAACTAAAAAAATCCGGAAAATCAGAAAACTTGTTTTTGATTAATTAACTAATTTTGCAATCAGACCTTGCAAAAAATTGTTTTCCACTGATAGAAATCTCACTTTATTGTTTCAAAAAATAAAAGTTCCATGGTACTCTTCAAACAAACAAAAAATGACTGGGAAGATCTTTGAAGCTTAGATATCCAAATGAGGATTTGTTCATGCAAAAATGCTGAATATTCATTTTATTCAGTTGGAGAAACTTCAGTTCATAATTATCTTCAGAGGTACTCATTATTTTGAGCAACACTTCATTACACGTGGAAAATGAAGTGGTTCTACGAACTATCTTGAGTTAGGTTTCTCAGAATAGTTTATAGTTAAAGGCACTTATAAATAAACTTCAACTTGGGATTTTTTATTGAAGAATTTTATATCATAGCTACTATTTTTCTCTTGATGCTTTCTTCAAAACTTGCCTCTAAGCCCTAAGAACTTGAAAGAAAACTGGAAAATTCGGAACTTGAGTCCTGAAATATGAAATGCTTATACTGTGATAACTATCCTTCAAGCAACTTCTAATAAGTGCTCAGTTTCAAAATCGGGAAAAAATGAAGCAATAAGAAAATAACGTCTTCCATGAGTTGACACCAAAGCTTGAAAACGGACAGAAACCCTGGAAAAGAGTGAAAATTCGGGAACAAAAAACACAGAAAAAAAGAAAGGGCGCGGCTCTCGACGTCGTTTTCTGCAATCTCCATTGTAAAACCTCAGGGACAAGGCAATGATTAGTCCGATTATTACAGCCACAAAATCGATAACTCCAGAAATGAACCCCGTCAAATCCAATGAAAACGAATCCCCCGTCGCCAGATCTTTTGCCTTTTATTTTCGAATTTCCTCCAATAATTGAAAAACAAGATTTATTTTTTTTCGGCGCCGTGAAGTCAGAGTTGAATGAATTTTGGTCGAGCTGTAAGGCGAAAACAAAGGAAAAATATTGAGATGGATTCCGAAAGTTTGGCGCGAAAGGGAAACTTTCTCGGCACCAAGATCAAGGGTTATTCTTTGGGATTATAATAGAGAAATATCCGATTACCTACATGTAACATAACCTAATTTGGAGATCTACGTAAGCGATCGCGTAAGAAGCCAAAGTTAGGGAAAAAAAAATCAGTAAGATCAAAATTTTATGAAAAATAGCTTGAGGATAAAAGTCAACTTGTTCGGACTTTTAAAATGTGACCATAAGATGATTTGCTATTAACTTTTTTGATGAAACTGGAAAGAGATTTTGAAAGTTAGCCTTCAAATATTTTAATTTTCGAAAATGGAGCTTTTTGAACAGTGCGCAGAAAGTTACCCTAATCTTAACGGCGATTTCCAGAAATTGGAAACTATTGCTGATTCAAAATCTTATCTACAAAAACAAGTGGATTAAATTTTCAGAAAGTACCAAGATTTCCAATAAAATGACCTGGATGTTCAAAAACAAAAATAAAGATTTGAACCTGAAATTCAAAATAATTCAACTTTTAAAAAACCAAAAACCCTAGAACCACGCCAAAACTAAAATTCCAGTCAACTTATATAACGGTTCTAATCTAATTCCAAAGCTCTAGATGATAATTGAGACCTGGAGCACTTGAAATTCCAAAAATGGGCCCTTGTTTTTGTTCCTGAGGCATCAATTTTCTGTCGACCTTCTTTTGGACTAAGCAAAACAAGAAAAATGCAAATACCGAATTTGGAGCTTTTACCAAAGATTAAGTTCGCTCGGAATCCGCCAAAAAGCTGACGTTATTCGAAGGGTAACCAGGATACACGAAAACACACCTGAGGAAACCTTAACAACGCTAAAACTAATTAGTTCTTTGAAATACACGAAAAACATAAAATTTGACAGAAAAACAGATTTTGGACCAAGTTGAGGTTGAACCTTTTTTTCTCGCAAAAAAATATTTGAAAGTTAAAAAAAAGGTGAAAAATATTTTGATTGAGTGGGTTTCTGTCTTGGATCGCTTACTACGGCAGGCATGAAATTTTCTCTAAACTTTGAAGAAGCTGAATTTTTTACGTTCTTCTGTTTTAGTTCAAGTTGGATTCTCCTCTCTCCTACCCCTTTTTTCATTTTGAAGGTCAACGAACTAACACAAAAAAAAAGAACAAAGAAGGACAAAAAAGGGCCAAGAAAAGTGCCCATCTGTGCTTTCGGGATGTGCAGATAATGGGACGTCGGAATTATGTGTGAAGGACATAAGAGAATTTCATCATCGTTATCCCACGCACAGGAACAAAAATTCGGATGATGAGCCCAAAAACCCGAAAAAAAACATGAATTGAAATTGGGGAGATGTCAATTTTTCTACAGTTGCTCCATAGAAAGAGGAACTTCCGCAAACTAATTCCAAGGTAAAAAAGGAGCTTGAACTGGAATACGAAATTCGATCTTTAAAAAACCTTCAAAAATTGAGCAAGACAAAAGTGGAGTTTCTAACAGACGTTATTCTGAAATATTTATTTCAAGTTGAGCTAGATTAAACTCGATTAATGTACTTTGAAACGAAGAAACAATTAATTAGCAGAACTCGAGCTAAGACAACAATTTTTAACCTTTTCAGAAAAATCATAGGTCACACATTAGATCAGAAAAGCAGGTTGGAAAAAAACTCTGAAGCTTTCTTTTGAAAACGATATAAACACAGGAAAATGTTGGATATAGTTTGAAAAAAAAAAACAAAATATGAGTGGCCAAAGAGTATAACGACTTGAAAAAAATTCTCGAAAACTGGACATCTGGTTCGGTGTGAGGCTTTTTTTGAGAAATGAAAAAAAAAAAAAACTTTTAAACAATCTGTCTGCAATTAGCGCATGTGCAACGGAGCAATAAAAAACTTGAGCAAAAGCTTTTTTTCAGAAGGGAGTATAATGATAATATTATGTTTATTCACTGCATACAGAACAATGATGAGTAGTTAAGATGAAATACTAGATAAAAATGCAGTTGAATGTTTCTTGAAGGATAGTTATGACAGTATATGAAAAATCCACTGTATATAAATATATTTAACTCTTTCTAAAAATATTTAAATCTGTCTAAAAAAAGAAAATGAAGTGGAAAGTTCACTTGATAAAAAGAGTCTACTAAAAAAACTACATTAACGTGAAAAAAATACTCCGAACACTCAAAAAAACGTATGAGGCGATTTTTCAAGCGTGAAGACTTGAGAAAAATGATTTTTGTGTGATTTTTTTCAATTTACTTTTCAGACCTTCTGAAAATATTAATCTTCACTTGCAAAGAAAGAAAGTGAAAAATTTTCTTTCATTAATCCTTTTGTGCAGATGTAATTCTCAATAATTAGAAAAAAAGACACGAACTTTCTCAGAAATTGATGTTAAAACTTTCTTACAGCGGAGAAAGCATCAACTTTATAAAATCAAAAGTCCTTTGGCGTCTAAAAAGATCTGGAAACAATCTTTAGACAAGAAAATTTCAAAAAAAGCTGTACTTTTTCTAGGAGATTCCGAGGTTTCTTTCTAAATCCAGAATCCTATTTTTCAAGGAACTCAAACTTTTCTTTGTTTTTCCCATGCGGACTTTGAAAAAAAGAAATTTCAAAACATGAATTCAGGAGATCGTGTCCCTCATTAATTCTAATTCGCTTGTGACTCAAAATTGCTTTGAACGCCAATTTACTCTTAAGCGTCCAAAAATTCCCTCTTCTGACTCCGGAAAAAATTCTCGGTTTCCCTGTTTGAAAAAAAATTGTTGATTTCAATGAATTCTCGTGGAAACACGACAAGTTGGCACCCATTTCCCAACACATGGCGACAAAAAAAGGGACTTTCGGACCTAATCAACAAGAACTTTGATGTCCACATGAAATGTGTCTCGAAAATTCGAAGTTTAATAACTTTCCTAAGGAAAAAAACCATAAAAGAAAAATTTGCCGCTCATTTTCCTAAAGAAAACTTTAAGCTGGAGAGTACAGTTTATTTTAAAACAGCACATCAAAGGAAAATTCTTAGCTCGAACCCATTCTGAGCGCTTCCATGACCATAGATAGCTTTAAAAAACTCAATCATTTTAACACTAAAAAAAATCCGTGGGAAACCTTTCAGGAAGTCCAGGATGGTCCCTATAGAGGCAAGGGACCCTTGAAGGTTTCTCTCTAGGGACCACTTTACCTCCCCTTATAGGGTAAACTAAAGCTTTCAAAGGGCCCTCATAGGGTTTTTAGTTAGTGGTCCCTATAGGAGACACTCTAGTTTTGTGATGAACTCCCTGAGAAGCATTTCCATGCGAAAAGCTCAATAAGTTAGAAATATTTGAATAAAAATATGATCACAGGATGAATTGATCAAGTTCCCTACAGGGCCTGTCCTTTTCCCTAGCCCCTATAGGGGCCATTCTGACATTCTTAATTAAGGTCATTTCAGCTACCAACTAGTTTTTCACGGTCCTCTTACTATTCTTCATAGTTTTCCATATGTTTTTTCAAACTCCCACGTCCCCTAAAAAGCTCTATTTTGCCGTGGGAAAACGGTCGAGAGGTTCAAAACTCAAAATTGGGGTCCAGAGTCCAAAACTCACGAAATTTATTTTTTGCTAAAACACTGTGATAAGAGGAAACGATGAGTAGAAATTTGCTGGAAAACTGAAACTTCCCTGGAATTCTCTCTAGTCGTATAATTAGATAAACAACATCTAATCTTTAGGATTACCCTATTGCAGAGAACAGTGGGGGTGAGAAAGGAAATAACTACCGAGACGCGAAAAATACCGCCAAGGTTTTCGAAATTGTTCAGAATGGATATAAAAGTCGTAAAACTAACAGATAGAGCATAATTTAAAACTATTTTCAACTTTAAGTGAAACTAAAAGTTTCCATTTAAGAAGTATCAACTACTTCCCAGCATTCGTTTTTCCCTTGCTACAAGTTCATCTACCTGTTTATTCCAGTAAAAACTCAAAACCTGAAAAGAAGTTACATCTCTGAATAACTCGATTGATTGACTGATTTTCTCACCATTCAAGAAATCAAAACTCCATAACTGACCTTTTTTCGTTCGCTTCACACTGACGTCCTTGTTCTCTCACAGCTCATTCGCTCCCTGAAAACAAAATTTCTTAGAATTTCTCACGGAAACCTCTGCCCGGTTTCCCATGATTGACGTAGAAAGTTCAACTTTTCAACTGATTTTTTTAAAAACAAAACGGAAGTGTAGAGCTGGAGCAGGAAAAACAAAGAATACCGAATGAGAGAGCTCGAAAATAATCATTGAAATGAACCCGTCATGTGAATCCCAAAATCCCGGGCAAAGATGATTCGGAAGAAAAAAGAAAAACGAGAACCTTAAAAAACGTCTATAACAAGGAAACTATATTTATTCAAAATGCAAGTTCCGAAACTTGGTCGGAAAGTTCTTTGCGTACTGAATAAGTTTTCTTTTTTTGTGTCAAGGAACCCGAATCTTAAAGAGTGTTTTTTCAAAAACTAGTAATTTTTGAAGTCGCCACTTTAGGGTATTCTCTAAATACATGAAGGAAAGTTTTGGCAGATTTTTTTCAAAAAATTTTGTGGTTCAGAATTCTTTACTTATTTTATGATTAAAAACTCTCCGAAAGTATCAAAATATCTTTTAAAGTCAAAAAATATTAATAAAAAGACTAATACATCCAAGACACCGAGTAAATGTCGGAAACATTACAACTTCAGTAATTGCGACATCTGGCGCCACAGGAATAGAATCAAAAGTCTCTTCCGTCCTTTGACTAAATGAGAAAAAAAAAATGCGAAAAGAAGAGGATTCAATTCTTCGCGATGCATTCAGAAAAACCAAGGGATGGTGTTGTCTAGCAGAAAAAAATGGCTTCGCATAAATTCATAGGGGTTGCGTAAAATTGAAAATTTGTCTGAATGCCTTAAATTCCACTGCTGGTAGGCATACTAAGGTGAATTTTCATTTTCTCACCCTTCCTCGGATATAATAGTATATTCTATTCATGAAAAGCTTTTTTAAAGAGGCTCGAAGGCGCAGGCGGAGCTCGAAAAGAAATTGATGATACTTTTTTGGCTCCGGTTGCACCTTTTTAAGCTGAAACCAGTTCTTTTAGGTTCTTACGCAAAGGCATTTCCTAAATAAAGCCTTTAGAGATGAAAATTTTTGTTATTATGAAATCAGATCTTTTACTGGATAGAAAGAATCAATCAGGAGAAAGATGATCCCGTGTGAGTGCAGTTAGTTTGCCTTTTTTTGGTGGGGCAAAGTGGAAAAAAACAAAAAAACTCCACTGTCTGCCGTTTGTTTTAGCTGAAAAAAAGAAGAAGAAGTAATAGTGGTTTTTAGAAAAAAATATTTTATTTAAAAAAATATTTTCTTCTAGAAATCCTCAATTCAAATTTATCAAGAAATGACTCACTTTAAAGTCGCTTAGAAAATAATCCATTAATTAGCCCAAAACTTTAGAAAACCCAGCTATTTCGGTTTTTAAGAGTCCCTGTAAGTTTCAAAAGCTACTTATAAAAGCTTACTTTGCAAATCATAGAATTATTTGCATTGAATGGAACAGAAAAATGTGAAACTATGCAGAGAATTCCAGACATTTCAATGGAACACCAAAAAGTTTTGAAGATTACCAAAAAAAACAACAAGTTTAAATAGCTTTTCATAGATAACCTGGCCATCAGAAAGCTAAGTCATCAAGTTTTGATTCAAACTGATTGCACAGATTATGACACTCCTCCTGAATCCAGAGATCAAAAAAAGGAAAAAAGAGAAGAAAAGCGAAGAAGCTTGGAATGAGCAACTCAAAAAAGGACCATCGACGCGATTATCTGGGCAATAATTTTCCGGCTTTTCGGCTTCAACTCGAACGACATGACGGGCGGAACGAGCGAAAGACCTCCAAGGTGCGGGCAACTCGGAGGCGCCGATGAGGTCACGCTCCAATTTCTAGTTCTGCGCTTTCCTACGCATACAATTTGTACTGCTAAACGCAATCAGACACCAAAAAGGCTGTTCGAATGAATGAAAACATTGCTTGATTCGGGCAAAATAATTATTATATTCGCATTACTTGCGGCAGAAGGGGAGAAATTGGTCAAGGATTCTGAGCCGTTTGGAATTAAACGCTCTTCATCTTTTCATTGTTCGTCTGAATACGTCATCGCGTGGTAATTCAAAAGTGGACTCGTCTAAAAATAGTGTTGGAAATTCTAGTCTTTCGGAACCCACAAGAGTGCTGACCATGTCCGGGAAAAAGAAGAAGTCAAAAAAATACTTTTCTTCAAAAATTCCAACCTACTTCTACAAATAAATCCATTTAAAAAAAAATGTCTCTTCTGAAAACTTAAGAGAAAACTCCTGATTTCTCAACAAAAAAATGCCGGAACTTGAGATTTACTGGTCTAATTTAATGAAACTTACACTCTCTGTATCAAAAAAGCTGAGTTTCAAGATTTTTTGAGACTCTTGAAATTCTTTAGCAGTTTCAATTTGAAAAAAAAATCTTTTTCGAGTCCGATCAATATTTTTTCAAAAAACTTAGCAAGGTACAGTATCCCTCGCCTGGGAAATTAGAAAAAAGGCTTAAAAAAAATAAGACCAGAACATCTGAAAATGACACTTGCATATAATCGAATTTTTCATCGTTTCAGTGGGATTGAAACCAATTTCTCTACTAAAAAACGTTTTGAAACATATGAGGTTCAAAAAGATTTTAGACGGATAAGCACATTTTGAAAGCAAACATTTCAAAATTTAAAAAAATCTAATTTGAATTGCAAATTATATGATATGGGTTATTTAATTGATAAGTGAAATCATTAGATAAAAATAAGAGAATTTAGTTCACTTCTCAGTTCTTCTAAAACCTTTTTAGTCAAAATTTTCTAAAAGTTAGTTTAACCATCTCTCCAAATAGTTTGAATCCAAAAATTTCTGAATAAGAAAGCTCAGACTTCATGTATCAGATTCCAAAGACAACGAGAAATAAAACTCTTCAAGTTAGACTTGATAAATCGTCCGAATGTGTCTCTTCGACATGGATAAAAAAAGGAAAAAGTTTTTCGTGTGACCATTAATCTTGCAGTGATTCGGGTCTTCCAAGAAAAAATGTCCTCCTGAAGTAATAAGGAACTCAAAAATGAGGAAATATCTCAGATGAAGTCTGGGGCAGGACAAAGTTCAAATTTGAATGAAAGAATTTATTTGAACCAACTGAATGTGAAGGGGAAGAATGAAATCCCCTCCGAAAACGAAAATCTTTTTGAAAGACTAATTATTTGTATGACGACATCTTCAGTTACTTCATCGAAAAACAAAAAACTTCAATTTTGGTTTTCATTACATCTGGATGGGGCTTCATTTCGTTTTCCTCCAAAACAAGGCGAAAAATATGAAAATATAAGTTCAACTTTGAACTTCAAGGAAAAAAGAGTTGGGATTCACGTTGAAAATAATAGATTTTCTCTCTTCTTTTCCCTCGCACAAAGCGTCATTTTCACGCGAGGTGTGAAACTGAAAGACGGTTTTTTGGAGAAAAAATGATGCAAAGGAACAAAAATCTGGACTAGGCACTTCAAAGTTTCAATTCAGAGATCAAAAAGACGTTTGAAGAAGGTTTTGAAAGAAAGGTGATTCGATGGATGATAGGAACGGGATGGAACTAAATTATGAGCAAAAAATGTAAAACGATGAGAAAAAAATTTAAAAAAAAGAAAATACAAATATATCTTCCCTAGGCGGTTTATTCTGTTTTCCAAACTTCTGAGCTTTCTGAAGGCGTCGAAACCCGGCATGACTCAAAATAACCCTAAGAAAGGCCAATTTTATCTTTATTGCCTTGAAAACCCAGTGAGAAATTTGAAAAAAAATAATCCTTTCTCGATAGATTTTTCAACAAAAAAAAGCACACCTAAAGATCTACCGTATACGGATGATGAGCACCGGAAAGGTCGAAAACAGTGGAAAAAAGCGGCGGCAACAGGGCTTCTTGGACGAATGCCGGCGATCCATCAAGGAGCGGAGACGTCGGAATCGGTCCATCGAGAATTGGGCGTCCGTTCGCGCCAACCTCATCATCGACATTCTGCAACTTGACGACTTTCCGCCACAGGTTGAACAAAAACTTGAATAACAACTGAATCACTTTCAAAGTTAATAATCAGATTCACATGCGAATTAAGGTGTTGATTTTTACCCTTCAAAAATGCAGCAATCGACTTGAAAAATATTCAAAAAAACGAGGATTTAAAATTTCAATTTTTCTACTGAATATCTTTTAATTTTTTTAATTTGTGGAATATTCGTGAAAAATTTTCCTTCGGGTAAAAAACCTTGCTAAATACATGTTTTATTTATTTTGCCTAGATGACTTCAATGATAAATGCTCGAAAGAGGCGGGGCTTCCTGGGATTTTTGGAATAAAGTTGTTAACACGCTGTCTCCGTTATTCTCAAAAAAACAACGGGTACAATAAAAAAATATTTTTTTGATTTTGATGAAACTTCATCCAGTGTGATAGCCAATCATCAGAAATGCGGACCCAACTTTTTGAGCCATTCCCTCTTACTGTAGCCGGGTTACGGTAGGCAGGTGGGCACCTGCGTATCTCAGTACTGAAGAGTTTTTACTAGGCGAGTGATATATCAATCGATAGGTAATCCAATTTCAAGAACTTTTACAGTACATACCATCTTGGGTTACGGTCGAAAAATTTTGAGTTACGGTACTTTTTGTGTCTGCCGAGTCAGTTTTTCGACCACCATGAGCTTGAGCCAGGAGATCTATTCTTCCTAACTTCTCAAAAGATACCTTATGAGAAGCTGTACAAGCTGGTACTAGTTTGAGAAAATCCTAGGTGGACCATCATTTCGAAAAATCGCCCCGAAGGCGCGCAATCGTGGTCTTGCGGCGGCCAAGTGGGTGAAGTCCATGATGCCGGACGGCTCATTTTTCACAGATCCATTCTAATCTTTGTTTCCATTTCACTCATAGATGTCTATTATTGATTTTTATTTCAATTTGAGATGTTTTCGGGTTGACCATCATTTCGAAATTTCATTTTGAACCCAAATTTGGCCTGAAAAGGGCCGACACGGCTTTTTCCACGGGATCCCTGACTTCGTATGTGACCGTTCTCAACTTTTTTCTTTCTTAAACATGAACAAGAGTGTCTGAACAATAGTTTTATAACAATCGGAAACCCTTTTGAGAGGACCATCCTCTCGAAATTTCATTTTGAACCCAAATTTGGCCTGAAAAGGGCCGACACGGCTTTTTCCACGGGATCCCTGACTTCGTATGTGACCGTTCTCAACTTTTTTCTTTCTTAAACATGAACAAGAGTGTCTGAACAACAGTTTTATAACAATCGGAAACCCTTTTTGAGAGGACCATCCTCTCGAAATTCCATTTTGAACCCAAATTTGGCTTGAAAAACTTTTGGTTTTACCCTTCCAATGAAATTATTGGTTCCCTCAATACAGATCTTGGCCCTTTTTAACTTTTTGATGAGAATATAAAGATGAGAACTGAAAATAAATTTTATTTTGAACCAATTCCAAAATGACCGTTTACCTAGGAAATCCACTTTTTGAATAAAATTTCGCTTGAAAATCGAAATATTTTTTTTTGGTTATTTTTTCACAAAAATAGTCACATGACGAATGTCTTGTTTTTTAGGTATGAAAAATTTTGAAGATTTAGAACTACTATTTAGGTTATAATAAAAACATTTATAAAAAATCACCTTGAAAGTTAAGTTTCAACCTCACCGGTGGTCAGAGTGTCGGGTTTTCTCTTTCATGAAAAAAATTACTTGGTATTTCACATTTCTCATTTTTGATTACCTGTTTTGAAAATAAATTGGCAGAATAGATTTTGCTGTAAATGATAAAAACTTCAAATGGGGAAACTAAGCCGATATTTGAGTTCAAAATGGAATTTCGAGATGATGGTCCTCTCAAAAGGGTTTCCGATTGTTATAAAACTGTTGTTCAGACACTCTTGTTCATGTTTAAAAAAGAAAAAAGTTGAGAACGGTCACATACGGGGTCAGGGATCCCGTGAAAAAGGCCGAGTCGGCCATTTCAGGCCAAATTTGGGTTCAAAATGAAATTTCGAGATGATGTTCCTCTCAAAAGGGTTTCCGATTGTTATAAAACTGTTGTTCAGACCCTCTTGTTCATGTTTAAGAAAGAAAAAAGTTGAGAACGGTCACATACGAAGTCAGGGATCCCGTGGAAAAAGCCGTGTCGGCCCTTTTCAGGCCAAATTTGGGTTCAAAAATGAAATTTCGAAATGATGGTCAACCCGAAAAACATCTCAAATTGAAATAAAAAATCAATAATAGACATCTATGAGTGAAATGGAAACAAAGATTGGAATGGATCTGTGAAAAATGAGCCGTCCGGCATCATGGACTTCACCCACTTGGCCGCCGCAAGACCACGATTGCGCGCCTTCGGGGAGATTTTTCGAAATGATGGTCCACCTAGGATTTTGTCGAACTAGTACCAGCTTGTACAGCTTCTCATAAGGTATATTTTGAGAAGTTAGGAAGAATAGATCTCCTGGCTCAAGCTCATGGTGGTCGAAAAACTGACTCGGCAGACACAAAAAGTACCGTAACTCAAAATTTTTCGACCGTAACCCAAGATGGTATGTACTGTAAAAGTTCTTGACATTGGATTACCTATCGATTGATATATCACTCGCCTAGTAAAAACTCTTCAGTACTGAGATACGCAGGTGCCCACCTGCCTACCATATCCAGCTACAGTAAGAGGAATGGCTCAAAAAGTTGGGTCCGCATTTCTGATGATGGGGGTATCACACTGGGTGAAGTTTCATCCAAATCAAAAAAATATTTTTATTGTACCCGTTGCTTTT
>CAJGYM010000208.1:0-71329 GCA_904845305.1 Caenorhabditis auriculariae | reverse complement strand
AAAAAAATGTTGAAAAAAATTGATCTGGACAAATTTATCTAAAAAAAGTCATGGGCAAAGCTGAAAGTCGGCTATGGGCGAAAAGAATCAAAAAAAAAATTGATTGGAAATAAGCTCATTTGAAGAAACAAAAACCCGTGGTTTGTTCCTAATGAGCCGTTCGCAGATTCCTATACGAAAAACGAAGAACCAACATGCATCTCCGGTTGAAAGAAGCCTCTAATTTTTGCTTAAATATTATCGAGAACTATTTTCCTTAGCTTTTTGGAAATTGACATTAAAAAAATTCCGCTCAATTTTTGAACTCGAGAGAAGTCCCTCCTAATGAGCCGTTCGCAGTTTTTCATGCAATGGAACAAAATGCATAGTCTTTTTCTCTCTAAAAATAGGTTTTTCAATGCTAAACATCATACTGTAAAAAAACAGGTTCAGAGATGCAGGGAAAAATTTGATTCAAAAAGAAACGAGCGAAAAATAAGACCCGAATTTTTTTTAAAAGAATCTAGCTATATTTTTTTAAGGATATGGGTGCGGAAAATCATTTGGGTGCGTGTGTATACGTGGGTGTGGGAAATCGTATTTGGGTGTGGAAAATTGGGAGCGAAAAATCATGGGTGCGGCTTGGGTGCGGCTAAATCATGGGTGCGGAAAATTGTCGGCCCGTCATTTTGATTCAAATCATTTTTAATTTCCATACACGTTCAACGAACGGATCGTATGGAAGACATTCACGCTGAACTCTACTTGTTTTGCCGTGTTCAAAGTAATTTCGCGAAATGTGAAATAGCCGTCAAAGAAAGAAAAACATAACTAAATTTTGGAGAGTCAGAGATCATTTTGCATTTCGCGAAGTTACTTTCAATACGGCATTTGTATTATTTTTTTTTTCGAAGAAGCTTATACGAAACAATCAGGATATGGAAAAATTCTGTTAATGCTTTGAATTTTCCTGAAGTTCCGTGGGCGTTTTTTTACTTGAATAAAAGAAAGAAAAAAATTAGAAATCATTTTTTTCAAAATTGGAAATTTATATAACACGCGCTCTCGGAGGTATGTGAGGAACCATTGGCACCACAAATTCCTGTTTTTTTTTTTGAGATCCTAAATCACAACAACTACACAAGTCTCTACAATTTTTAGACAAGGTTTTTACAGGCTCCGCCCCTTTTGAGAATTACTGTAGTCAAAATACGATGCAATAATGCTTTAATTTCTAGCGTTTTTTACAGAAGCAAAGTGTTTGAAGGAAAAACTGAAAGAAAAACATTTCCGTAGGTCAATGAGTCACAAAACTCAAAATGGGGAAAACCCTTTATGAAAACCCTAGAGAAATGACTTCTCCCTCTTGTATGGGACAATTCAATGTGTGAGTCCTCGGCTTGGCCATGCCGAGACTCCATCAGTAGTTTCGATGTGGTTCGAATATAGACTGATTATATTAGAACAAATTCATTAGTCCATTAGAAAATATTATATAATCAAAATAGGAATCGAGGGATTGACCTCAGGCCGGGAGGATTTCGACCCAGCTGAAGATCGTCCCTGCCTTTTTGTAGGTAGGAGGCGGTCTTCCCCTGCGTCTCTGGCATCTGCCAGGGGCATTAGTTCACAAATGATACGTGTATAGATTCAAGACAAAAATTTTGCCTCAAATAATTTCGAGTTCGATAGTTCAAACTGGGGAAAAAACTGAAAAAACTTAGAAATATCAGAAAAATTTGTAAAATTCGTATAATTCACGCTTGGAAGTCGGAACTTTCAGACCTTCCTGTGATATTTATTGGCTTCAAGCCAGATCCAAATTTTTGATAGTTATTCCAATGCTCAAAAAAAATTGAGTTTTTGGCAACATGTTAGGAAAAAGTTCAGGAAGTCCGCAAAATCAATTTTTCAGGCCTTAGAATTGTTTCAGTCATTGAAAAACTGGTATGAACAAGGTTGAAATTTTCTCATTTGAATGAAGAATAATGGGATTTTTGTCTTCTTCAATGTTTTCAACTGTAGAAACTCTGATACCTATATAAAAAAACTTTAATTTTTTTATAATAAGTCGATTTTTAAAAAAATTGTGCCACGGTTTATTGTCCTATCGATATTCATAGTATTGAAATGCTGGAAATTGTAAAAAAAAAAGGGCGGGACTTCTCTGCGCCCTCCTCATCTCTCGGCGACCCTCTCTTGTTTACGTGCTATTTCCATGTGTCTCTGACCTCACTGGTGAGGGAACAGAGAGACGCAGACACTCGAAAACTATCGAGTCCGGCGGGCGGACTATAAGACATAATCGTAGAAGACGTTTTGAAAAAACTCAAAAAGTTTTTTGGAGTCATTTATTTTAAAAAATATGTAGAAGAAAAAGACGTTCTCCAGGGGCCGCTCGATCCACCGAAACTCAGCGCTTTGTAGGTTTTCTCCGCTGTTTCTTAAGCTTGCGATCCATACGCAAGAAGAGGCCGACAGTCAGGAAAACCCACAATATGATAGCAACGAGGTTCACGACAGCACCGTACACTAAAATAGGATTTTGAAAAAATGCAGCAAACTTTTTTGAAGAAGCTCTCAAAAACTAAAATCAATTGTGAATTGTGGGGTCTATCAAGTTATAAAAAATTATCCTTCAAGCTTGGCAGACTACTTTTCATTATAATTTTTTTACAGTGTTGTTTTAACTTTAATACAAACCTTTAATAAAGTTTTAATTCAGACTTTTTTCATACAAACAAAAATTTTTTTTTTTTCATTTTTTCCGAGCGTTTTTCTTTCAATCATCGTAATTTTATCAATTTTCATAAATACCTGAGTAGACACTAAGAAAACCTTCGCAATCTAATCTAGAGGTGAAATTTTTGAGAAACTCCACAAAACTGGTTCAACACCAAGAATATCAATATTTCTAATGGACGATGATTCAAGTGAAAAGCGTATTTTTCTTCTTTTGAACATAGCCAATACGAATTGAGAAGTTGTGGGAAAAGGCTTTCTAGAGTGAATCGTCGAAAAAAAAATTGTTTTTAAGCAGTTTGATGAACTTTATCCCATTCAACTGAATTTTTAGATATATAAATATCAGAAAACTGTAAAAAAGAGAGTGAAAAAAAAACAAAAATGTCTAAATTTCCGCGTCTATACCTAAAGTCTTCCTTACCAATCTGCTCTATAGCCTTTAATAATAAATCATAACTAAAACCTTTTTCCAAGCATACAACACAAGACTGAAAAGAACCGCTTACTCAAGTAATCGTATTTTTTAGAGTTTGACATGGGACATGTCTCCCCTTGGGGCGCCGGAGCGGAAGTCGTCCCTTTGTTGAGAGTGCGCGTACTACCTGGAGGTTTCGTCGCCAACAGAGTAGCACAAGGCTCCAATACCTTCTGAAAAAACAAGTTCAAGCAAGATGAAGAACTCCTCAAACCTTCTCCAGGTCTTTCAAGACCTTCCACGGCTTCGGATGCATATAGTCTATATCGAAGATGGTTCCTTTTATACAGTACGACTCCAACGGACTGATATTGATGGACTTCAACACTTTAAACGAATCTTCGGTGACATTAGTACGTCTGATACGAATCAGAGCCTCTGTAATCCTCGTGAGAAAACTTTTTCTTGAGCTATATGAAAAAAAGAACTGTTCGCGAAAGTTACTTTTAAAAAAGCATATAACATGAAAAAAAAAAATCAAATTGTATTTTAAGAAATTATAACTTATATAAATTAAAAGTTTTCCGATCAGTTATAAATTAGTGGTCGTCAAAACGTTTTTGCGCTTATTCAAGCCTTTTTTAGTATTACAACGGATCATAGAAAGGTGGTTACTTTTTTTCTATTGGGTAAATTTAATCATTCAAAAATAACGAATTCAAGATGAAAAAAAGAACCTGGAAATTCTTGAGAATCTGTTGCGTTGAACGAAATTTCTTCTAACTGCCCAAAATGTATAACGTCCTTATTGTCTTCCAGTTCAATTCTAGAGGAAGTAAGCAATGTTAATGCGAGAGCAGCTCCCTTATTGAGAGAGTCGCCAAGGAGATTTTTTAAGACGATCTCATCTCTCAAGCAATTGCAAAGCTGTTCATACCCACAAGTTTCGTCGTCGACAATGCCAAAAACCGGCTTAGTACAAAACACTGAAAAATAATCTAATTAGAAGAGACGAAAAAAAAAACCGACCTCTTCTAAGATTCGCGACTTTCAACTCTTTTCTAGCAGATACCAAGGCGGAAGAAGATCCGAGAGAGACGACCAAGGACAAAAAAATTGCGACTGAAAACGAAAAAAGTCATATTGAAAATTTTTCGCAATTTTCAAAAACTGGAAATTATGTTCAGATTCACAAAATATGTTAGCTAAAAATGCTGCCTAGAAAAATTTAGCAATCGTATAATCAACTTCAGAAAGTTCATGTAATTGTTCCCGGTTGTCGTTCTACCCTGCGGCATGTTCCGAAATAATGGACTTTCAAAACAACTTGATCAAGAGCAACGGAAACATTGAATTACCTGAAGGCAGCTTCGGGAGCTTGATTTTCATCGTCGACTTCCGAAGAAGTTAGTTCGGTCAAAGCTCTCCTCTTCATCGTTTACTTTTTTTTTAATTGTAGGTTATTTAAAATTTCATCACCTTCAATGAAGGCTCTACTGGGTTCATTTTATTTTCATTTTTTTGTCCATTAAATTTATTAAAATTACTTGGCCTAAAACCAGATATATGAAAAAATTATTAAAGCATTTTCCCGTTTGAAACTAAAAAAAAATTGGAACTGAGTTTACATCAGGCCGCAGCCTAGTTACGATATTCTGTTTCGATTTTGAATTTTTGAAAATTTTGGAATTTTTGTTTTTCAATCTGTAACCTCAATCTCGGGCAAAGTTAGAATGGTAGATAATGGCCACTAAAAGGGATGAAAAAGGCAGCAAAAAGAGTCCCTTTATCGAGTCTCCTCTTTATTCTGTGATTTTAAAGGCTCAAGAAATTGTGGGAAAAGGGAGAGGCAGCAAAAATGGTGCATAAGAGCCGATAAATTGGCGCGAAAAGGCAGCAAAAAAGAGCCTTTGTCACCTTAAAAGGAACATTTCTATGGAACCTTTTCTGACTTTGCCTATCTGTCCTGTGCATCTCTAGACATAGAGGAAGTTTTTTTTTACTCCTCATTTATTCAAGGTTGCCATGAGCAGATCGTTCCGTAGTCCTGGACGACGATTCGTGAAAAGTCTCGGAAAAGACCAAAAAGAGGAGAAATGTCCTATCCGACTGGCCAAGTTTTCTACCCAGCTCAGCCAGTTTATGGAGCTCCCACTTACATTCAACAGCCTGGCTACGACTATAAGCAACCTTATAACGGGTGAGTCTTGTTTTGGAAAACTGTAAAGTGCGGATGGTAGCTGGGACATGGTTATTCTTGAAACAATCCTTTTTAGAGAGGGAAGTTTTTGAATTTCTCTGGAAAAAAAATTCTTTTTAAGACTCCCATGCGCTTTTACCTGCACACAGATACAAAAAACAATCCGCCATAAAAATAATTTTTTTAAAATCTTCCTCAAAAAAGGTGAACTAGTATATTTTTTTGTTTATTTTACGAAATGAATAATAAAAATGAGATAACAAAACTGAGCTTTGCGAGCTGAAGAGTACAGAAAATTAAGAGACGCAGATCTCTTTTTCTCTGGTCTCTCTTCAGTTCCCGCGTTGATTCGCTTGTAAATTATTTTGTTAATAAGTCCTCAACTTTTTAAATGAGCGTGATATTTTGCATTTTTTTTCTTTCAAATTAGGCCGAAAAGCCTTACCTATTCACTTCCAGATACCAACAACCACCAAGCAATCCTTGCGGCTGCTGCGAATGCTGCGGCTGCTGCTGTACCTCGATTTTCGCCTGCTGCGTTGGCCTGAGCTGCCTGGCTTGCTGTGATATTTGCAATTGAGATATGTATTCTCGATGAATTGGTCGCACGCGGAATGGCTCTATGCGTTGCGGTCGAGTTGCGTCTCCTTGAAGCTGCGCCAGACGCGTAACGACTTGTGAACGACAACGTGACCGCGACGCAGATATTTTTAAAATTATATTTTGTTTTAAATACTTGTAAAAATAAATAAATATTATTCGTGTGAACTGTTCTTAAACTTTTCGAATCTACGAAACTTGAGATCCGAGCGTCAGTGAGGTAATGAGTAAAAATAAGAGGAGTTAGAGAAACCTGGAGAACAGCAAAAAGTGAATAAAGAGCCAATTTTCAAGTTTTTTTCCTTTCTCGATATCCACTTCTCAGCAAGCTCTTCCTTTCATATGCTACTTTCTATTTTCTATTACCTCACCGATTAGAGAAAAGAGTGCGCAGATAGGTTAGACAGTTTCAAGTGGTGTCGAACTGGATATATTTTAATCGATGTCTTGAAAATTGGGAAAAAAGTGGTTTTTCGAAAAATGTTCAATACTTGAAAAAGCTGGATAAGCTAGCTATCATTTGTCGATTGTTAATGAGGATCCTACAGTATGCACTTGAAATCGTTCAAAAAACGTTTTTCCATAGTTTTATAGTCTAGAAGCTTGATTCCTAATGTTCATAGAGTGCGAATCCACGGCATTCCTAATGGGGTGAGGGAAGGTGAGCGAGGCGTCAAATTTTCTGAATAAATCAAATTGAATTTACAAAAAAGTAAGTGCGCGCTCCGGATAAAATAACGTCATAATTACCCTGCGTATTTAACGCTAAAAACTTGTTTGTTCGATCACCTTTGGCTGCGTACTTGAGATTTCAAATTTCGCGCCAAACACTTTTTGACGTCTCCCCACGCCATTTGGGAATGCCGTGAATTATCAATTTTCTTTGAAAAATAACTCGAATTTCGACAAATCAAGTCTCTTTCCAATTTTCGATCTTCACAGAACTTTAAAAATGAGAAAATTCCGATGACTCATCCGCCCTTTAACCTGTTTTTCCCTCTCTTTCCCTCTCTTTCTCTCTTTTTATTTCTTTCGCAAGCGGTCTCCGCCCATATGTATCGACCTACGGCCGCCATTTTCCAGTCTTTTTTTCTCATTTTCGACTGAATTTTCTGACAATTTTTCTTGACAATGTCACAGCCACCGCCCTACACGTCGCAACCAATGCCTTATGGAGATGTGGGTTTTTTTTTCAATTGTAAAAGGTAAAAAATATCATGAGCTGTCAGAAGTGTAGTGTACTTGAGTTTTTTTATCCAGATTTTAACGTTACGCTTGAAATCTCAAAAGAATCAATTCATCTAGAATAATATAACAAAGATGGAATCCCTTTCAAGTGTATGGACAGTATCAAAGAGAAATTACTGTTTTATAAAAGTTTCCTTGCGATTTTAAAAATAAAACTGAATTGAAAAATCCCTATCTTCTAAAGATGCTTTCGAAAAATAATTCAGAGCTTCAAGGAATAAAAAAATGAATTCCTGCCAAAAAATGCAACGTAAAAGCTGTAGAAATTAGTATTTTCTGGAATAATTTATTTTGAATCATCATTTTCTATATATCTTATTCACGTCCGCCTTGAAACGCTAAGGGGGCGTGGCCTGTCTGCGCTCTCCACGAGCCAGGAACTATCTCGTGCATTATCGTTTCAGGACCTTTTTCCGATGGCTCAAGTTAGCCGTGAACCAACTATATTTTCTTTTTGAATTTTTTTATTGTATTCAAAAAGGTCACCAATCTGAAAAACTATGAACTATAAAATAAATTTCCAAAACTTGGAACAAATGACGATTTTTCAAGTTTCAAATTTGAAATTGGTTGTTTCTCAAGAGTAACAATGGTGAGAGCGTATTATTCATGCATTATTTTTCAACAAAATGGAGTCTCAAAGCTGATTTTGTGATTATTTCGAAAACCCTAAAGTCACTACAGTAAGACTTTTCATGCGATTTCAAGTAAACCATTGAAAAAATAGAGAAAAAAATTTATACTTTCAGGCTTTTTTTTAAATATTCATAAGCCTTCAAGTACAAAAAAATCCCTACTTTTATTTAATTTCCAGGCCGGCTATCATCCACAGAACACAAATCCCTATTATAATCAAGGTGGAGCGGCTCCCTACCCTCAAGGATACTACAATGGACAGCCTCAAGTCATGTTTGTTTTTTTTTTTTTAAATATCCAAGTTTTGGAAAAAAAGGAGCTCAATGTTTAAATTGCGATGCACAGGCTTTTTTTTCAATCTTTCTCCCTTCCTTTTTTTTAATTCTTGGATTTCACTAATTCATCTACGTTTACTAAATATTCGTTTATCGCTCCAGGACCATTCAAAACGCAACATCTGCACTGATATATTCTTTATCGTGGAGAATTCTTGAAACTCAAATTATTCCCGTTTTCATGCCTCTTCCATCATTAAAAAATTCTTTGAGACAATTTTTTCCAAGGAATATCTTTTCTAAACGAGACATTGAAGCCTTCTTCAGACAAAATAGAAAGAAAAAAACAGTTTCCAAAAACTTTGCGGTTTGCAAAAAAAAAAAGAAAAACATCGGGAATGCCGGTCAGTGACTCGGTCGGCTTACTTTTACCCTTTACTCGCAGTTTCCAAAAACTTTGCGGTTTGCATAACCGTATAAAACACTAAAATATGGTTTTTCTTGGATTTGCTCTTTCAAAAATTACACTTTTACTGAGCAGTATCAATCAATAAAAGGTTCTTCTTTTCCTGTTTACCTACCTCGCTCGTCTGCCCCTTTACTCGCAAACAACTTGGGAAACTTTAGTCTAAAGTCTTTAGACTTCATCTTTTTTTATTTTTTGAAAGCAGATATCTAATAAAAATATATATAATGATAAATGCTAATATAACATTCCAGATACGTACAAGAGCCACGTCGGCAACAAGCGGCCGATAATAATTGCTGGCTGACTTCTTTATTGGCTCTGTGTTGCGGTTGTTTCATCGGCGAGGTCAGTTACAAAATAAATACATAGGGAAGTTCCAAAGATCTTCAAAGCCATTCAGAAAGACTATTCAAATAAAAAAAAATATAGAAGGCTAGGTATTTCTTAGATTTTAATAAAGAAAACTTGAATATTTGAGGTGATCTTTGGAAAATTTCACTGAAAAGACTGAAATATGATAATGAGGTCTTTTTAAACACACGATCCACTGAAAAGAATCAGCCAGACTGCGAGAAAACTTTTTTTGGCTTTTCAAAATTTAATTTATCTTTCAGGTCTGCTGCGACTCTCCAATGTTGTGCTGCATTATTCCCTGTCCAATCCGATGTCCTCGATTCCCGTAAAACATTTTTTAAAATAGTTCTCAAACACTGTAATTATCTTCCATTTGTTCACTTTTGATTAATTAACGGGTACATTTGATTAGTGATAAAAGTGCTATATGTACGTTTGTAAATAATTTGATGTAATTTGAACGTAAAGCATGGAAAAAATACGCAAGGATCAAATTTCCGTCGAAGGGAGTGGAGCGAAAACTTTCCGAACCAAAAAAAATTCGGAAAAAAAAAGTTTGATGAATACTAAAAGAACAAACATGGGGAAAGTTTCAATACATTGGAATTCTCAAAACAAGTGAAAAAATTCTGAGAATGGAAATCAAAGAAAAATCAGGCCTGTTTTTCTTTCTTTTTTATTAAACTCACTTACTCCGAGAAAAGCGATGAACCGTTGGTACAATAATTTCAAGTTTTGTTTTGAGAGTTGAAATTACAATAACAATTACTAGACATAATGTGTAAACTTTTAGGATAGTTACTGTGAGGCTCCGCCCCTTTCTGGATTACGGTAGGACTTTTCGTGAAATTTCCTAATTTTTTTCCTAGCTGACGGATCGATTCCAAACTTTTTTTAACCCAAATAACGGTATTTTGAAGCATTTTCATTGAAAAATTGGAAAAAGAAAAAATTTTTACACCGAAAAAATAATATATTTCACAGCATCTAAATGAATTTCATTATCATCCCATAAAACTACGACCTAAAAGTTGAATTTTAAAAAACTTACACGATGAAACTAAATTAAACGCCAGCGACCACGCCTCGGCCAGCCGAAAAGAAATTTATCTAAATTTGACATTTATGTAAAACCTTCTTTATCGCTTTCTCACCAAGCTTGATATTTTGACTCAATTTTTCAGAGTTTTCGGACATACCATCTGTAAAATTTTCATTCGAAAGTATTTTGATACGTAATCAAAAGATTAAAATTGGACCTTCTTTAAAGAAAAAAAATGATCTGTGTGTTGAATAGAAAAAGTTATGAACAAAACGAGAATCTAAGAAAAATTATTCAAATTTTTTGTCAGATCAGAAAATTTCAGAGCACATAATAAATAAAATAGGCAAACACGTCAACGAACAATATATGTTCAAGACGATTCCGAGGCAAAGTATATATATATATATATAGGGAAACTACAAACAGAGCTTTTTAAAAAAAAATTAATTTAAAAAAATTCAAGTCAATATTGAAAAAAAGAAATGGCTTGTTTGTACGCCCCAACGCGCTGAGCGAAATTTTTTACTTCGATCGAATCGAGATGCGTTTTTCATTAAGCAAAATAATGCATTATTTTGCTTCTCTTTCAATTATTTTGTTTGTTTTTTCATTTTTCTCTCAGAAAAAATACGAATAGAATATACGGTAAATTAAAAGTAAAGTGAAAAGCGTTTCTCTCTTTGATGCTCCCTAGTCGTTACCAGCGGTAATACAAAAAAAGCTTCTAATGTCGAGGAGATATAGGAAGATACTGCTTTTGAAATGAGAACTTCATATATTCATGTATTCAAAACAAAAGGTTCTTGGAAGTAGAGACTACGCGTAGCTATGTCGAGCAGTTTTCTAGACTCTTGAAGGAGGTTTGGACAAGTTTATTAGAAGCTTCACATCGAAAAATATCTCCCTCGTAAAGGACTTTATTTTTCATTTAAATTTATTTTTGATCGAAATGCCGTCTAACCAGGTAAGTCCGCTTCATAAAGGCCTAAGTCAGCACTGCTCTTTGACATTGAAAAAATTTCCAATGAACTATTCCTAATAGTTCCGCTCCACTATCGCATCTCTTTGGTTTGAAATCAAAACTATTCCCAATTTTTTGTATCTCATTCTCTCTCAGTTCCGCTCAAATGCTAATCTTCTTCCTTTGAGTCATTTCCAAGCAACTTTTCATAATGGTTTCACTCCGATTTCATCTTCAAACCGATCGACCTCTGCGGACACCCAGCAGGAGGAGAAGGTGGTGGCAAAAAAAGGGGAGTGTATGTGTGTTCAGCGCGGCGCGAGTCGACCTACGGCGACGGCGGCGGCGACGGTAGAGAGCGTTGGGAGCACGGAGACGCATCGGCGGCAATGTTTCCGCAAGGGAGTATTGAGCGGCCGCGGAAAACGGCGACGCGACGCGACACGCATCGCTCTGCCATCGGTTCGCGTCGACCTCCGCCGCCACCGCCGACGCAGTTACGTACGTCAACCTCTCTCTCGACCCCCGAGGCTGCCGCCGGCGCGCAAACATTTCCTTCCATTTTCGCCCCGCCGACTAGTTGGTTTCCTTCCTGACGGTGAGCTTCTTTCGGTTTCTTTCCCCTTTATTTCGTATACCTATGCCATCTTTGGTTAATTATCTCAAACTATGATTATCTGGAGAGGCCCTAGGAAGCTTCGAAGTGCCTATGTAGTAAAAACTAGTTTTTTTAAAGTTACTTTTTGAGCTTTCTCAGTGTTTTTCTCTAATATTTTTTTAAGTCCTATCTGTATTAGAGGTATTTTTCGAAGCTCAGAGCGATTTGAGAATCAGCCCTGTACAAATTTTTGAGCCATTAGATCGAAAAAAATTTTTTTAAATATGGTTAAAAGAGAGTTGAGAGCTCAGAAGCATCAATAAAAAGAGCTATGGTCCGAAAGAGAGCCACAGAAATTGAATTGAAGATTTCTCTAATTTTTTTCTAGGTTTTGAACTCTTTCGACTTCTGAAGTTTGAAGCTCAGCGACAACTCTAGAAAAAATAATGAGCGATATAAATATATGGATGTAAAGTCTAGTTTATTTATTGGTTGATAGAGCTTCTCTTCTTTTTTAAACTTCGATGAGATTCATATCGTTTATCCCAACACGAGAGGTCTCCACGAACTCAGAACTACTAATGAACGAAAATTGATATTCAAATATGAAGAGAAAAGTGTAAAAGTTTGTTTTCCACTTTGATATTGAAAGATTCTGAATTTTTGAATTTTCATTTTTCTTCTTTTTTTGCAATAAATATTTTCATGAAGCTTGGAAACATCCTTTAAAGTTTCTTTCTCAATCTTCAACTATATATTTGTCATAAAAATTAGAAAATATCATTTTTCCAGTTTCGCGAGCTTTCTCCAATTCATTTTTTTAATGCTTGAAAACTGAAAAATCCTTAATAATAGTTTTTCCAAACTCTTTTTCTTCAATAATTGTTTTCTCCCAGCTGAGTTTTTTTTATATTAGCTCGTTAAATTGCTATAAATCTATAAAATCTTCCTTCTTGGAAGCGTCGTTTCAAGATTAGTTCGTTTTCTCAGACTTTTTTCTAAAATCCTTTAGTATAGATACTTTATTGTTTTCTCGATAAATTTACAAAGCAAAGTTTACAGGTCTCAATGTCTGAAAACTCCGAGGAAAATGAAGAAAAAGATCAAACGCGCGAACAGTTGGACGAGGAGGCAATGAAGGAGGTTTTGATATATTTTATGGATTTGTTTCTTCATCATGGATTCAGATAAACGCGCTTTTCGGCGGTCGAGGCGTGAGAATGGACGAAACTCCGGCTTTCAATATCCGTCTTATCGCGGAGGTTTTTTTGAATTTGTCAATAATAACTCTGAAGAAATTTTCCATTTTTCAGGTAAAATCACGTCCCTACCTTTATGATCACACAGACGAGGGCTATAACTTGATAACTTGGCGGAATAACGCCTGGACTGAAATCGCGGAGTCGTTGGAAAGCACTCGTTATTTCACTTTCAATGTTTATTGATTGAA
Organism: Caenorhabditis auriculariae; assembly: GCA_904845305.1. Lineage (NCBI taxonomy): Eukaryota > Metazoa > Nematoda > Chromadorea > Rhabditida > Rhabditidae > Caenorhabditis > Caenorhabditis auriculariae. The sequence continues at coordinate 58,354 of CAJGYM010000208.1, read as the reverse complement.
AGTATTGATTTTCCAGCGGAACATGTGAAAACTCGATGGAAGACTCTGAGAGATAGGTTCAAGAAGGAAGAAAAGAAGGAGAGACAGGCCAAAAAAGCGTCGACTTGGGTTTTTCAAAGGCCTCTTCGGTTCATTCAAGCTCATGTTAGAGACCGAATGTGAGCTTTTCTTGTTTGGTTATCGTAAAATAGCCACGAGGATTTATTTTCTTTCATTTTTTGTACAACCTTGCTTCATAGGAAAAGCGAATATTTTTCGCGAGAGTCTTCAATTTTGACTAGTTCAAGCTCATTTAACATCAACACAAAGAAGGTTTTTTTTCCCATATCGGCTCAAAATCCAATAAGGAAGTTCAGTTTTTCAAGTGAAACAGCTTTCAGAAACTTTTTTTTGATTTTTCTCAAAATTTAAATGAATTTTAAAAAAAAAGTTTTTCCGAATTTTCTCCCCTTTTTGATATTTAGAGAACAGATGGGCGTTTTCTTCAGAAACTCGAGAATCTAGATTCAGTTATCAGTAGAAATTTTAAAAGGAAGCACTTGAACTTTAAAAAAATAAGTCTCAAAAAATTCACTTTTCTAGCGTTTTTTCGAAAAATTACCGGACGAATGCTGCTTTTTCAAGATCTTTTTTGCAGAACAGACGACTATGATGGTGGAATCGAAGAAAAATCGGCCGAGGGCCAAGTTTCACCGATGGAAGTCGCGATCAACTTCATCGAGAGCGAAATTATCAAGAATAATGCCGAAAGTTCGGCGAGCCCCAGTGAAACGAGTAGTTCGACGGTGAAAGCAGGTAAAATTTTTGAATGTTTGGAGGGTATAGGAGATATTATGGTAGACTTCAAGAAATGCGCTTTTCACTGAAACTATTTCAATCGTTTAAAAAGGGATTTTAAAAGATTTTTTGGGTTTTTTTTCAACTTTAGGTGCTCTGTTAAAAACAAAAATAGAAAATTGAGCAGGTTGAGACTTCCAGTCACTTTTTCTGGTAGCACAAGGAGTTACCTGGCCAATTCTTATGGAATTCTCAGCCGTTAAGTAAAATGAGCTTCCTTGTGAGTACACAGGCAAATCCGAACGACCTCAATAAGGCCTTAAAAGAATAGCCTAAAGCTCCTTTCTAAGTTCCTAAAAAGGTGTCAAACGTTTCTCGGAGTCTTCCTTCTTTCATCTTTTTTCCGCCTCTTTTTTTAGCTCCTCAAAAGATCCTTTTCAGAAAAAGATTTTAAAAAAAGGCGCCTTTGAGGAATTTTTCCAAAAGTCCTTTCGAGACCTTTTAGTCTTTGCCCGTGCTAGTACGTTACTTTTCATCAAATACAAACTATCTTCGAATTTGGTGCGTTTTTGGCCTTCAAGGCGGTTTTATCGCCTCAGAAACGTCTTAATAGTCGTCAACACAGGGTGAACTAATAAAGAACCGTCGGAAACATTTCAAAGCCTAATGAATTAGTGCCGTATGCTTGAGACTCTTGAATTTGCATTTAAAAAAAACCCTACAGGTGAATTTTTTGTAGAGAATTGCATTGTGGAAAAGCGAAGTTAACAGAAAAATTATATATGAACTGGCTTGAGCCATCGAGAAAAGGTTCCTGACACGTTAATAAAAGAGACAGTGCTTAGTTGGTGGAGAGCGCAGACACGCCACGCCCCATTAGCCTCCCAAGTTAGCCCTGAACCGATTATATTAAAGACTGAACAGTGACACGATCTTACAGATTTTCCCAACACATTTCACCTCTAGAAAAAAAAAATATTTTAACAGTTCCAGAACCAAGCGAAGCGCCTCCGGCGATAGTTCCTCCACCTCCTCCAGCCTTGACACATCCCCCACCGCCAAAAAGGGCCAGAGTCAGCCTCACGGATCAGTCCTTGCCATTGTGAGTTTCTACGCTGGCAAAGTTAGAAAGAAGAAGTTTTTCTTATGAAGGCTTACGCTGGCAAAATGATAATTTGAGAAGAGAACTTCAATAGAAGTTAGATTTCCGGAAAAAAAAAAGACAAGTGAAAGCCGAAAATGAAGCTTTTTTGATAAAAATGTCTTTCTAGAAAAGTTAGAAAAGTTTCAAAACGGGATGATCTCACAAAAAGAGTTAATGAAAACAGGAAACATGCCTTTTTCTTGAAAAAAAAAAGAAGGAAGCTTGGTAAGTTTTTAAATAGATTTGGATAATTTTCGGATCTTCTTGTAAGGTCTTCAAAAGCCTTCTTGGACTCTTCGAAAAATGGAATGAAAGAAATTTTTGAAGGCTCGGAAGACCGGGTATGAACTCACTATGGGGCCAGTGGAATCGGCTGGAAGATGAGGAAGACGAGATTTTCGGCCAGTTGATTGCGATGAAGCTCAGCAAACTCGACAATCGGACCAAGGAGCTGGCCAAGGTATGGTAGGAAGAACCAAAAAGTGTTGAAAATAAAATTTATATCAATATTAAACTTGCTATTTTTTGTGAAGATTAACCTGCGTTGCGAATTCGAAATTTTTCAAAGATAATAGCTCAAAATTGAAAGGATTAAAAGACAGGGTGTTCATTGATATCATGACGCGAAATTCGTGAAGTTTTATATATCATGAGCAGAAAAATTTGATGATTCTAGGCTGAAAAATTTCGAATCGAGTTACAATTTTTTTATAAATTTTAGGGATTATTGATTGCTTCTTGAGATTTCACAGGCCATTTTTTTCTTTCAACTTTCATAAATCATATAATGTTACCCTTTCTTCAATATAGAGGCATAAAACGAGCAAAAAAAGGAAAAATTTCAAATAATTATGAGTTAAACGTACAGAAGGAAGTAAGTAAATTTTTTTAAATCTCAAAAACGAAATCATTTTTGAATTTGATGTAAAAATCAATCTCATTTTGTGAGTTTTATTAAAAATTTTCAAGTGAAATAATTTTTCAGATGGAAGTCCTCAAAGTGATCTTCGAGGCGCAGTACGGCAGTGTAAATAAAACGAGTTGATCCGCAAGAAAACCTTTTACGTTCAAATTTATGAATCTCATCCTCTAATATTTCATGTACACATTTTTTTTCTGTTGGAACATTATAATGTGCCATTCATTTTCAAAAACCTTATCCCAGATCATTCCTTACCCAATGCTGGTCTTTTGGATGTCTCTTTTTCAAAAAGATAGAAAAATGCTCTTTTATATACCGGATCACTATGATCTTCAATCAAAATACGTGTTGAGAACAGTTGTGACAAGAAAAAGTGGTTATAATAAACATTTTATTTCACTTCTTTTTTTTCTTCTTTTTGAATGGAAGCTTGAGCTTTGGATAGCATCTGAACGAAAAACATGAACAAAAAAGGAATTATTTGAGGAAAAACCTCCAAAACTTTGTCGGGAAACCGTCTCCTCTCTCTTACGATACAGCTGGCGCAAAAATACGACCCGAAAAATGTTGAACAAGCCTAAAAATGTCCCTTTCTTCGATGTTTCCATTCATTTCTCACCTTATCGAAACAAATGACCCTATCGCAAAGGGAACACGTCGAGCCAATCACCATGAAGTCGGCCAACATTGGCTTTCGAGTTTTGACTCGCACTGGCGGCGCGAATGGATCTCGCATGAAGAAAACCGGGGCAGGATAACTGAAATTCAAAATACTTCAATTTGAAAATCTTATGCACAAAACTCACAATCCATCACTTCCTTTCAAATCTCCAAACAAGGACTTTTCCTTCATGTGGCAAATGTCGCACTCGAAATCGACGAATGGGTCGACGAGCCGCAAATCTTGGTCTTCTTCTTTCTTCTCTCCTTGGGTTTCTTCAAAACCTCCGGTATTTGTACAGCTTGGTTCACATAACTTGGCAGAAGATTTTTTATTGAGGCGCTCTTTTTCGCGTTACCAATGCTTTTTTTTCTTTTTGGGAGTTTTTAATGTCTTTTTTGGGTGGTATGAAAAAAACACCAGCGAAAATTCAAACGACGACTTTTCCGATTTTTTCATATCGCTAGGGAACTTTCCGACGGCCACCTTTCCGACGAATCTTTTTCCGACTTTTTTTCTCGATAAAATCTTCGTTTTAAATCTTCCTATATAAAGTAGGTAGTGAGCTCATGATTTAAACACAAAGAAATAAGAAAAAATGTTTATAGATGTTTTATAAACCGAAAAAAACCTAAGTGAAAAAAATCATAAAGGGATTCGGCGGAAAGGTGTCCGTCGGAAAGTTCCCTAGCGATATGAAAACATCGGAAAAGTCGCCGTTTGAATTTTCGCTGGTGTTTTTTCATACCACCCCTTTTTGAAATTGTTCAGAATAAAAAAATTCATTCTCTGCAAAAAACGTGAACCCCGTGGCAAGCCCTCATTTTTTTAATATCGAAAAAAATAACACGTACAAAAAAACCACGTGGCAACGTGTCATTTCTACTTTTTTGGCCTGGTTTCAATCATCATTTCTGCTTCCTTTACGATTCGTCTTGCTTCTTCAACGTCAAGATAAGTTTTGAGCCTTCATAAAAGCTTTAACTGCCAAAATAGTTGAGCTATAAGCGCTAGTAGATTAGGCCCGCGGGACTCCCGGAGTGCCGATCCTTTTCGCTTGCGAATTGGATACGCAAAGTCAAGCTGAAGCCCATTCCTGTGGCCGAAGCAGAAACTGTTGGCAGCGCGATGCTGACAAAGCGATGATGGGACCCCCGCGGAAAATGCCGTCACGGCTTTCGGCGTCTAGGATTAGTAATGACAAGGCCGAGCGGAGCTCTAGCGCACCGCCTAGTTAGTTCTTCTGACTGCATAAAGCTTTCCTAACTTACTTATGACTTTACATAGCTATTTATTCAAATCATTGTGATTCAAATGATGCAATCGACTTGATTTTTTCAATGATGAAAATATTGCAGAAAGCTTTCAAAGCACTTGTGATCAGTCCATGCAACTCGACGACACTAGATCCATGACGGACGGCGTGCGATCAACTGCTGAATCGGCTAAACAACACCAGGTACCAGCCCAACGCTCTAAAAAGCAGCCGAGGGTTTTTTTTTTCTGTGTTCAATTGCAAAGGAGAACATAAATAAAAGTATATTCACATGTCATCTACGATGAAACATTGACGCGAAAGATATTACAACATTCGGGGCGAAATAAGCTGCTTGACATTCATAATCTGAACAGACTATAGAAACGGTCCATCACGCCCGGACATGTTTTTTCACGTCATATTCTTAAAACTGACGAGGTTTCAAAAATTTCCAAAATTTCGCGGAATCACTTCAAAAAGGACATGAAAAACTCCCAAAAAGAAGAAAAACTCGGACATTGGAAACGCGAAACGGACGCGAATCGGACGTGTTGGAGCATTACTAGTGAAAGCGTCATCATTATTAATTGATCCTTAGAATTGCTCAGAAAAATTTGGAGCACGTCCGTTTTGCGTTACCGATGTCCGAGAAGAAAGAAGAAAAAATAAATCAAAAAGGCGTGAAAAAGCGCGCCCTAATGATAAATCTCTTGCACTGGTGAATCGAGAGGTAGATACAAGTATGTACCGGGTAGTAACTCAAGTGAATCGGCGAATCGTAATCGGTGGTCATTTGTATGCGACCGGGTACTATCTCTATGGTACCTGGATAGTATCTGATCGGTATCTGGATGCTACCGGGTATGTACCTGAAATTCGCGATTGCCACTGGCTGGCACATCGGTCGTTTATATACCATCAGTGTTTTTTTACACCTTCCCAAGCCTTCCAGGGTCTTATTGGATAAAGCTGCAACAAAAAATAACGACCCGGGAAGCAATTCCAGACTTTCCGAAAGAAATCGCGAATGTCAGGTAGCTACTTGCATCGACCTCCGACCCAGGTACCATAAAGATGGTACCTGGGTCGCATACAAACGACCACCGATTACCACACGTCAATTGACTTTTTTAAAAGTTGCTACCCGGTAGCTACTTGTATCGACTTCTCGATTCATCTTTGTGTCAATTTCCATGAGTCAAGCTGTACAAATACCGGAGGCTTAACAGATAAAAAAAATCTTAAAAAACGGTTAGAATAACTTTCGCGAAACCTGGATTTTCTGCGGAAGTTGATGGCTCTTGATTCATTCTTGCGACCTGAAAATAACAATTGGAAGTGGGAAGAAAATGAATGCGAAAATAAGAGAATTCGAATGATGTCGATTTACGGCGTCACTTGAGAGCTGTGCAGGAGAGCGCACATTGAAATTTTCCCTTTTAAATTTTTTCTCCGCGAAGTTTCATTTTTTTTCAATTTCCTTTTTTGTTGCAAACTTCGTGTTGTAGTCTGTTCAAGAAAGTTTGCTGGATAGTTTGAAGGCACGGAAGTTTAGGAAGAGAAACAATAATACTGCAAAGGGCTTTTTGCCTGTGCAATCTTTGAAAAACGTCATATGTCTGTTTTTCTTTGAAAACTTCGGTAAGAAGTTTTGAACCTACGTTTTATCGATTCTCTCAAGTTCTTCGTTGAGATAACTAGATTTGAACAAGATAAACGAACTGATGCGGAATTTCTTCAAATAGCTATCCAAAAAAAGTTCAAGTTTCTCAGTCCTTTCTTATCCAGTCCTGCGCAATTTCGAGGTTATTGTGTTTATAAAGCTTTCTGGTTTGATGTTTCTGGATTTCATTTTTAATTAAAATCAGAAAAAAAAAGTTAAAGAGTAGGCTGTATATACCTTTTCTTCAACTTATCTAAATTTTAATTGGATTCCTTTCTTATATTCAATTATTTTCCAAAAAAAACCAAACGAAAAATCCACATCTCTCTCGCACATTTTTCTTCGGCTCAGTGTCTCAAAATGATTGCGAGAGCCACCCAGGATGCGGCAAATTTGGCCGCCATCTGCCCCAGCCGGCCATCAAACCCTCGAAAATCGTCCTTTTCTTCCTAGCAAACCTCAATCAACCACTTTTCGAAGCAATACGTAGTTTACTCCATTAAGACTGACGTGCTTTTCCTTTCCATTGACTTTTTTGGAACGAGTATATTTGAAAAAAACTTGCGGCCATATTGATGAGGTTGCTTTCGGCGCACTTGCTTTTTATAGGTTTCTGCGTTTTTTCGAAGCTTTCGATCAATGTTTTTCAGCTTCGCTCCAGTTGATGAAAACTTCTGATTATCAACTTTTTTCGAAGAGAAAGAGTCAAATTTTATGAAAACTTCGTTCAAGCAGCTTTTCCACTTGTTTTCCTGACATTTGAGACGCTCAGTGGCTTCTTTTCACTGCCACGCTTCATTAACTTTGTCGTGAATCGATTCGAGGCCTCTTTTCTTCATGTAAAGTTGTTTCTAGTTTCAGGAATGTGTACTTTTTTTCATAATGAAGGTTATGAGATGTGGATCAAATTTTTTTTTCAATAGTAGTATTTTTCTAAAGGCCTCATTACGGTTTATAAAATAGCTGAAGTAAATTTTGGATTAAAAAAAAAAGTTATTTTTGGTCGAAGCTCATGCCGGGTTCAAAGTGATTTCCGCGAAATGGAGAACTCTTCTCTGAATTTCCAAAATTAAGTTATTTTTCACTTTCTGGCGGCTATTTTAAATTTCGCGGAATCAATTTGAGCGAATAGGCAAGTCGGAAAGGATGGAAAAATGCTTTATAAAAATATTCCTTTTAGAGTGACGAAGGCTCCTTTTTTGCTGCCTTTTGCTGATCAGCTCTTATCCGCCATTTTTGCTGCCTTTCCCTTGTTTTGCTATTTCTTGAGCCTTTAAAATCCCAGAAAAAATGGAAGACTTGAAATAGGGACCCTCTTTGCTACCTTTCTGCGGCCTTTTTTTAGCCTCTCCCTTTTAGTGGCCATTATATACCATTCCGACTTTGCCCGAGCATGTTATTAGGGAATGCAAGACTTGTAAAATTTCAATTTTCGAAAAAACTAAACGTTTTTTGAACTTTCCCCGTACTATCCGCACGCCCCTGACCTCCGGTTTGCGTTTCCCACACGTTCCAACTCTTTTTTTTTGGTGCTGGTCCACGTTTGTGGAGAAAAGAACGGCCGACCCTGCGTCCTTTCCCCCCATTCTCCTCTTTGATCCGACGCCTTTTCCGTACCCCGTCTACAGTTATTATGTACTATATGGCGTTCTCCTTCACACATATCCGCTTGATGCCCGCCAGCTGACGCTCAAGCATTATGAATTATTGATCTCAAGTCACGACTTTTTTCCTGATCCCACATTTATTGAACTTTTGTTCATTTTGGGTGGGGTGGTTTCTTTTTCTTATTCATTAGTTTGTTAGGGGTCACCCCATAAATGGAGTTAATTTTTTTTGTGCTGAAAATTAATAATCGCAACGTTTTTTCAAAATCAAATTTTTTATTTCTCACACACAAGTACTAAATTTCACGAAATAGATGTAGGGAGAGTTTGGGAACACATGTGTCGGAACTTGTGGTGATGGAGGGAAGAGGACTCGCGGTCGTGTTAACCCCCCACTTGAGTAAATTGGAGTAACCTTGAAGTTATTCTTTTAAATGTCGATTATGTAGCTTTCATATTTTTGTTGGATCAAGAGTGTTTAGTTCTGTAATGTTGTTTTCAAACCATTTCTCAAGTTTAGATCTGAACTTATTTTTTCATACTCAAATACTATGTTTCTATCCATATGATTTGAATAGGAAAGTCTTAAACTTTTGTTAATCTAGGACTTCTATCTCAGATTTATTGAACTTTTCTTCATTTTGGCTTGGGTGGTTCCATTTACTCAAGTATCACTTTGTTATAGGTCACTTCATGAATGGAATTAATTTTTATTGGGCTGGAAATTTTCCTTGCAACATTTTTTAAATGGAAAAGTCGTAAATGTTTGTGAATCTAGAACTTCCAACCTACATTTATTGAACATTCCTTCATTTTGGGTAGGGTGGTTCCTTTTTTCATTCAATATTTTGGCATGGGAGAATCCATTCATTCAAATTAATTTTTTAAAAACTTATTCGAGAAAGTCGCAAACTTTTTGAATGTCGTATATTGATGTGACTTTTATCCTTGAACTTTTTTCTCGTAAAACTCGATCCGAATCATTTCTCAATTTTTGAAGCAAAATTCATATTATAATGAGCAAGATTTTTTTCCAATTAAAAAAATCCATTTTTTTGAAGCTAGGACTTCTCACCCCGCTATTTGATCTTTTTTTCATTTTCAAAATTATTTGAACCTTCTTTCCTATTCAATTTTATATACTGAAGCTCACAGCTTCCCGATGTTATTAAGAATCATCCTAAAAATTTTTTTAATTTAATCATTTTTTTCTGACCAATATTCAGAAAGTCCAATCTTTTTTCTTTAAACTCGCCATGGAGATTGAATAAAAAATTCATGAGAACTGAAAGTTGCGCTCTTTGGAAAAGTACAACGATGTTTGAAGTGGAAGAAAATGGCTGCTAATTTCGAAAAAAAAAACTTTCTTCTGAGGAAAGCGGTGGGCTTTTTTGTGATTTCCATGACATTTATTACTGAAAACCTTCAATAGAACTCACTTAAACTTTAAGAACGCGCCAAACTTCCAATTTTGGGCCATTCCCTTTGAAAGTTCCCAAACATAGTGACCAGTCGAAAGTTGGAAATTGTTTGCCGTGTGCAAAGGACAAGTTTCTTCCGTTTTGTGAGTCAAAACGCATGCAAAAATCCATGTTGAATGTTTACACACGACCCTCTCATGCAATCGCGCTCTTCCTTTCGTTATTTTCCTTTTCAATTCGTTTCTTTTTTAAATTTCACGCGCTGTGCGCCCGACTATAAACTACTTTCGCGTAGTAGACCGTTGCATAAGGATAGTCGCGCAAAAATTTTTTTGAAAGTTTTTATTTGAATCAAGTCAAAAGATAGTTTAAGGGGGAAAAATTTGATTTTGATCCTTTTTTCATTCAAAATGATCGTTTAATCACCACAAATTCAAGAAAATTATTCAATTTTCAAGCCGCAGCGCGACCGCGACGCTTCGGGGCACTCCATATTTTTTTTTACGATTAAAGTTGAATGAGACTATGATTTTTGATAGTTGAAAATTGAGAAAAAAAATGTATTCAAATTTTTTTCTTTTTTTCAAATATATTCAAATTTTTTTCCTCGTACCGCGACCTGTAACAAAAGCGTATTTTTTCCACTGAAAGTTTCTTTTTTATTTTTTTTTTCTTTCGTTATAAAAACGTGAAATTGGATTTTCAGGCCGCTTTGATTGTACGAAAATGTTGTGAAAAAGGATGAGCAAGAACAAATCGCCGGTGAAAAAGAGCCGAAAAATCATCCAAATTATCAGTCCTATTCCTATGCTCAATCGGGAAACAGTAATGGATCCGGTCCGAGGTTTGTCAATTTCACTTTTTAAAAAGAATTGTCATCAAAAAAATTATTCATAACCCTTTCAAGAAGCTCCAAATCGTGAAAAATGTCAATTTTTCGAGCATTTTTTTAGTGTTGAAAAATTAAGAAATTGTTTTGGAAAAAGCTTATTTTCAACCCATCAAAGAAAAATATTAATAATTTTGCGTCGAAAAACTCATCTGTTCCGAAAAGAAAAATATAAAAAAAGTTCAAAAAAACGACATTTTTCTAAAAAAATTGGCTTTAAACGTGGGAAAATTTTCAGCGGCCACTATAGGGTTTTTGACTTTTCAGTGACCACTATAGTGTCCGCTCCAAGTAGTCCTTGGCGAGACCGAAAAATTTTCTGAGATTTCAAAGTTATGAACAATTTTTTTACAAAAATTTCTAATTTTTCTTTTTATTAGTTTTGTTATTTTTTTATTATCTTAAATTTTTCCTTTCCCTTTTTTTACACAATCTCCTTTAGATAATCTGAAGTTAAAGTTCTATCTTTGGTAAATCCCAGATTTTTTTCTTTAAAAAAATAATGAAAAAAATGAAAAAAACTGCGACTTTGGTTCGAAAAATCCAAGCCCTCATGTTTTTTTCGATGAGAACCCATATTTTTCGGGGAAATCTCTTTTTCTATCTCTGCAGGAAATGAAGCAGGTGCTTCTCTCCAACGTTATTTTCGATCGATTCTGAGAACTCTTCTTTTTTTTTTGCGAGAAATCCTATTTGATTCAACTTTTGTTTGCCGTATGACATTTTTAAGTCGAAGGTAATCTGTTTGATAAGAAGTGACGTGGAAACGCGTGAACGTGTGTCGGTTTTTTTGGAAAAGTTTGAATTTCCTTTTTTTAAAGTTTCAGTTGGAGTATGAAGAGCTAAAATTATTTTCACCCAGAAAATTTTCATATTTATCAAGATTTAACTTTGATTTTTTAAAAACTCCTCGGTCAGTGAGGTTTAAATCACTATTTTTTCTCTTTTCGAAGCGTCATGTGGTCCAATGAAACACTCTGACCTGTCTGCGCTCTCTTTTCTCTCACCTTCGAGTTTATAGAAACATGGAAATAGCACGTAAAAACGAGAGGGCATCGAAAAGGAAGGAGAGAATGCAGATAAATCACAATTTGACAAGTTTTGGCTAGTTGACTGTACATACCCTAGTATAGTCCGTTTTTCGCGACTGGAAAGGATGGGACTTCTCTGCGCCCTCCTTGTCTCTCAACGTCTCTCTCATGTTTACGTGCTGTTTCCATGTTTCTCTGACCTCGCCGGTGAGGGAACAGAGAGACGCAGACACTCAAAAACTGTCAAACCGCGGCGGATGGACCAAAAATTTATAAAAAAATTAGAGAAAAACAAGTAATTTTTATTTTACGAAATTTGGCGAGAACCTTGCAAATAAATCATAAAAAAAGGTCCCAAGAAATTAAATTTATTTTTTTGTTTTTCAAATCATGAGGAAAAAAAGAAGATTTTATAATTTAAATATATGATTTTTTTAAAGATTTAAAACTATGATTATTTTTCCAGTTATCAGAAAAAAAGTTTGAATATGAGTAATATGATCTATTAATTAATTAACCTGATTTAAAAATAAGCTGATAGCCCAGGAAAAGAGGACCCACCTTTCCTTCGTTTTCTCTCTTGAGACCCTCTTCTTCTCTTTTTGTTGTTTTCCCTGGCCGACCCAGCAATTCGCAACTTTTTCCGTCATTTGTCGCCCATTTGCACTATTCAATGTTACCCAATCGTTTATTGATTTATTAGCCCTTTTTCTTTGATTTTTTTATAGAGAAAAAAATTAGGAGAAATTTTGAAATTATTTAACGTTTTCCAGTACTTCTTTCTACCGGTTCAGAATTTCAAGAAAAAGCGATAGATCTTAATTTTTGATGGTAGCTATCGCAAAAATGTCATTCAAATTGTCAATAAAATTTTTTTAAGTTCCGTCAATTTTTTTCGTTTTGAAAGTTGGCATGAAATCTCGCAGAATATGATCTCTGATTAAAAAAATTTGAAAAATCTTCTCAAATTCACTAATTTTTTTTCAGGAAAGTATTATGATTCGTATGGAATAAATGATGAAAAACTCCTTTAATTTTTTTATTTGAAAACGGGCCAAGGAATTTTTTTGGCGCCCCATCGCGGCCTAATGAGATGATTGTGTAGAATCCGCGCCCCAACACGCCTTCTTTTCTCATTTTTTCCCTTTTATGGCCTCTCGAACGGCATTTTCGATGACTTTTCTTTTTTTGGGCGATTTTAGAGCGTGTAAAGGTAGAAAATGGATGTAGGTTTGCCGTAAATGAAAATTAAACACATTTGGGAGGTAAAATAAGATTTTAATCACCTCATTTATTGAGTTTTCGAGCTAATAAAAGTGAAAAACGGGTTGAATCGTAATGGAATTGTGAAGGTCAAAATGCTACTCAAGAGAAAATTTCAGTTCAGCCACTTCAGAAATGCTCTTGAATATTGAAAAACGTGCGTTTCCTTTCTTTTTTTTTTCGTAACGTGCCTCTTTTCTTTAGGTTCAAGTTTATTGAAAAGGATTTTATATCGATTATTTGAGCTTCATTTATTTCCAATTGGGCGAAGCATAAAAATATAGGTTTTGAAAATTCTGATAGATTTTTATGGGATATTTAGAAAACTTTTGTGAGAAATAAATGAAAAAATGTGGGAAATTATATATCAGAACCATTTTGAGCTTTACTATTTAGAACTAGAAGGCTTGGAAAAATTTTAAAGCTTAGAATAAATTCACTATTTGCACCTTTTTGGCCAAAGATTTCAATTTGTAAGCCCAATTTCGGTTTTCAAGTTATTTGAGCGAAACGGATGAGCTTTTTCTGAAAAAACACCTTTCAAAAGTACTCAAAAGTTTTTTTCACTTTTTTTTCAATAAAAAAAGAAGCTTGAAAGATTCCAGGAGATTCAAAAAGGATCCATTGAGGTTCATTCTAGGAGCTTTTAGAAGAACATTTTCAAGACCTTCTAAGGGATCTCAAAGGAACTTTTTCCGTTTGACTTTTTCACGAAGTTCAAGGGAGCGATTTTGAACGAATTTCATAACTGTCTAGTCTTTCAAGTTCCGTCAATCTCTTTCGATGGGTTCAAAAATGACGTTCTGAACGGCTGGGTCTGAAAATGCATGTGTCGCCGCGATCGATGCCGACATCTGTTGTACTCGTTTCACACGCGCTTCCAAATGTCTTGTTTCCGTCGTCTCTCATCCTCTATAACCATGATTTTATCGCAATCAAATCATTAATCGGAAGATTTCGCCTTGTTTATAGGGGTTTCTTTGACCTTGATCAGAAATATTTTTAACTGAATCTTTTCGATGAAGATTTTGTCGTAGAACTCGGCAAATTTCTAGTCAAAGCTTGATGAATTTTATATTAAAAAAAGTCTTTTGAATGTTTTAACCTAACTATCGTTGCATCATCATTCAGGGTGTGATAGAATTGTAAAAAAACCGAAAAAATTCATCTGAATTTCCTCCAGCTTCTATGCTCCATTGATAATCATAAGCGTCAAGTCAAAGTTGATCGTTTCTGAATTATTTTTATATTGGACTTTGGTAGCGAAACCCGGACGTTTCTGAGTAATCCTAAGGATCACTTAAGAGTTCTGACGCTACTAAAGAGGTCACTAAAATTGCCCGGTCACGTCCGACCATCCTGGACATTGATAACGCGAAACGGACGCAAATCGTACGTGCTTCTATTAACCATCTAAGTAGCGTTTAGGAAGATTTCGCAGTAGAGCGCATAAGTTCAAATGCATTTTTTCTCCACTTTGACTTAATTTTATTGGAAAATAGTTTTATTATTCCTCGTGGGAGGAGCTATGCTATCAGTTCACGTTTTCCGAAGTTTCCGCTCGAACTCTTGAAAATTATCCGTGGAGCACAGAAGTTCAAGTTTTTTGATTTTTGAAAATTTAAAATGTTCTAACATCCTTAAAACTCGCTTTATTTCACGACTTTAATGATATAAAGCTTTTTTTACCACGTGGAACAGAAATTTAATCGAAGAATTTTTCGAGTTTTTTTGAGTTTTTCCACTGACATTTTTCTGTAAATAACTTATGGAAAAAAATTTAAGAGTCTTGTTTTAAACGTTTCCTCCAACTTCTCCTCCTATCCCAGAAATATTCTAGCCATTTTCGACCTTCAATTCATCATCATCCGCCCTCTCAAACCTTTTTCTTGCATTTGGAAAAAAAATCGCGCGATTCGTCACGTGGGAGAGTTGTTCAGGGAAAATGATCAAATTTATCTTTTTCACGTTTTTTTTCAAAAACAATATTTCTTTCACCACTTAAATTTTTTTCAGTTGGTTTTTCTGGTTTCCGAGCGAAAAATCGCTCAGTTGACGGCGTTGCCCGAGTGGTTGAGCCAGCTGGGAATTCGCGACGAAAATCTCGAAAATATGGTTGGTTTCTGTAATTTTACTTGTGGGCTCAACCAAGGCAGTTTTTGTTGGATTTCCGACCTTTTTGATGCTTCAAAGTGCAAAAGTTATCTCTGACTCTCCAAAATCTAATTATCTTTTCCACTCTAAGATGGCTTCTCTGAATTTCGCGCAGTTCCTAAATGGTTTAGTTCGAAATTTCAAGTTTCTAAAGAATTTAGGTTGGAAGGAAATGGTTTGAAGTCATTAGAGGCACCATTTTTCGAGCCATTTTGAGTTTTTAAGCGTAAATTCAGAACATTTTTCGTTGTTAGAGTTTTTTAATGGAAAGGAATACCTTTTAAAAAAATAGAAAGCAGGGCATTTTCTTCCTTTCAAAGCCTTTTTATTAGGTCGTTTACTTAGTTTTTTTCTTTTTTTCGGTTAACAATTTTTTTGAAAAGAGGCCCTCAAAAAAAGAAAGAAACTTAGTAAACAACCTAATATTTTATAGGATTTTCCGGTTTCCAAAGTTTTTTTCAATTTGAATAGAACACGTTGCGAAATTAATGTTAAAACAATTTCCTCAATTTTTTTGATTGAAAGCTCAAGTTGTGGACTTCTGAGATTCTTTACGAGAAAGAAAGATGTTATGATAAACCATTTTATTTTATTTTGGTGCTAGTTTCACAGAAATTTCCGATTTTCTCATGGGAAAAAGTTTCAAGATAAAAAAATCTATTTTTTTCAATTTCAGGGTTTGATTTTTGGCGCATTTTTTTAGTCTTTTTCTTTTTTTATTCATTTCGTATGAAAAGAAATTTATCACAGAAGTCGAAAAAAATAAGCATTTTTTTCTAAATTTCTGAGCGGTTCAGCTTCCTTTTGGGGGTCTTTTTTTGTTACTAATTATTTTTAAATTAAAAAATGTATGTCCGAAAAAAATAATGAGGCCTTATATAGATTTTGAAAGCAGTATACATCAGTTTTTCAAAGCAATTCATAATAATCATCGAGAATCAAAAAAAAAAGTTCATATTCTTGTCTATTTTCCAATGTTGAAATGCTGTAAAGCATCCATTAACAAAGGGAAAATCCCACACCCACAATTTATTTTTGCTCTGACGAACGGGGAGGATAATCTTGGCCCATTTTTACGGATGAATTTGCCTCCTTCTCCTCGAAAGATTCCTTTTTTCTTCGTATTTTTTTTCGAACGATGCTTTCCTTTTATCAGCCCGCCAAACACCCCCGACGCCATTTCGTTGGTTTTCTTGATTTATCGCGAAGTTTTTCAGCTTTCCGTTGATAATGGATCACTTGAAGCTAAAAAAAGATAATTTTTAGGTAGTTTGAAAGCTCTAAGAAGGTAGAAAAAAGCAAATCAGCCTTAGGAACTCCAGAGCGATCTCTCTAGGGACAACCTTCAGGGTCCTTAAATGTTTCCCTCTAAGAAACAATAAACCTTATGAAAGTGGCTCCTATAGCGGATGTTTCCTCTTACCCCTATAGGGACCACTCTGGCGTTCTTAAGAAAGTTTATAACCATGTCATTCGAATTCAGAGGCTCTTCATTTATCCAAAAATTTGGGCATTTCGTACTATTTTCTGCTTGAAGGAGGAGAACTTCAGAACAAAGTTTCAAGCTTTAAAATCAGGATCAAAACTTTTCAGGCGTTCAAGAGTGTAACTATGAAAAAATTGACCATTTAGGCGACTTCGAAGTCGAAAGGACGCGACGCGACATCGCCGTCGGAGCCGAGACAAGCCGAGGATTATGACGACGACACTTTGTCGTACCGGTCGATCGTTCTGGAGGAATGCTCTCCACAGGCTTCCCACGACCTCGACGCTCTTGATGTTCGTCTTCTTTTTTGGATCAGGAGGGAGAAAACTTCTCTCAAAGCCGTTCACGTTGCGTGAATTTTTACGCGGTTTCTCGGAAAGATTCTAGAAAATTTTTCTGAACCTCTTCAAACCCCTTTTGAGCGAGCTTCTTTCTCTGCAAAAAGAACGTACACCAAACTTCGTTTCAATACCTTTTTGCGGCTTGATGAAGCAAGTTAAATAAAAGCTGTTTACGGTAGCTTCACTTTTGCTGTGCTTTTAAAACGGGAAGTCCTCGATTTTTTTTTCTGAATCTGTCATGCTGCTCGTAACGATTATATAGCTGATTCAAGGCTGGCTTGAGCCATCGAAAAAAGGTCCTGACACGATCAGAAAAGAGAGTGCTTTGTTGGTGGAGAGCGCAGACAGGCTATGCTTTTGAGCCATATGCTAGGCATAAATGGGCTATAAACATTTTTTACGGATTCTTCATGTCAAGCAGTAAGCTCCGCCCCCATGGCTACTGTATCTTTCGCGTCGGAATCATACCAGACCTGACTGCATTTTTTGATTTTCTCAAGATTTTAGGTCAGAATAAGATTTAAAAAAATGTAGAGCTATCAGAAAAATCATCGTCGTACGATTATATTAATATATTTTATTCTTATATTTTCGAAATTTGAATTTTTTTCAGAACTGGGACTTCACCAATTCCTTTCTGGCCGACATCGATTCGGGACATTCTTGGAATGACACGATCCAACGGCAACACTTCGGGCCGTTGTCCGATTTGCTGACGTCTGGCGGAGAGTCCAAAGCCAAAACTCACTCTTTTCAGTGCGTTTTATTTTTTTTATAAAAATGAAAAGTGAAGGAAAAACGGCTGATTCCGCGTCAGCTTGTCACGATTTTCATTTTTCTTGGAGCTTCAGAACCTTTTTTTTGAAGTTTCCTTTCGATACTTGTGACCTGCCTGTGTACATGCGCCTCTAATATAAAAAAACTTGAAGCCAAATAAAAAGGGGCATGCAAAGAGGTCGGCCGCGGGCGTCAAGGGGGAGCTTCTCGGAAGGGTTGGACGAAAAAAATTGCGACAAGTTGGTGTGGAATGAACTATAAACTTTCACACGATTTTTTTAGAAATAAAAAAATTTTTAATTTTTTTCACTTTTCCTATAAATATTTTAGGCCCGTAAATCTGTTGCATCCGACTTGGTGCGACAAGTGTGGGGACTTCATCTGGGGGATTTTGAAGCAGGCGATCAAGTGTCAAAGTTTGTATTTATCATAATTTTTTAATCGTTTTTTTCCATTTGAAGATTGCAACTACACCTGCCACGAGCGGTGTCGAGAATTGGTGACGCTGGACTGCAGATCGGCCGGATCTTCATTGGCGTCTGGAGAATTCGCCTCTTTGTATCCGCCATTGCCTGATGGAACATTAGGTCTTTTTTTAATTTTTTTCAGTGAATATAATAATTATTTTTCATTAATAATAAGTCATTTATTTTTGTTGTATGAGTCAGATATAATCGACTGGGAGGTGAAAAAAAAAGTTTTTGAAGCTATAAATGACGATAGCGCGTAATCCATCCAGTTGCGCCTTGAAAAGGTCAGTATGTACACTAAGAATAACTGACGAGATAAACGCGAGCTCGGTGGCGGTACATTGACTTACTCGCAAAAATGTCGCTTTTTTCTAGGCGCGATCCCGCATTTCTCTCGGCGCGACCTCGCATTTTTCTCGGCGCCATCTCGCATTTATCTTGCATTTCGGAAATTTTCAAATTGCGAGAGAAATGCGAGCTCGCGCCTAGAAAAGTGCGAGCTGGCGCCCAGAAAAATGCGAGACCGGCGCGAGAAAAAAAGCGAGATGTTTGCGAGCTCGTCAATGTACCGCCAGTGTCTCGCGTTTATCTCGGCAGTTATTCTTAGTGTAGTGAGGGTTGTAGCTGGAGCCCTGAAAGCGTTCTCTAGGAGGAAGCCTCAGAATGAGAGCGACCTCTTCGAGTGAAGACTTTACACAGAATTTAGTTAGCCTTATTTGTATTCGAAAGAAAAACATTTTTAGTGCTTTTCATTAGTTTTCTCTGCTTTTTAAATTTTGATTTCGTACAAAAACTATTCCTATGTTCCTCCTTTAGCTTCATACGAAAGCATTCCGATTTTGACAGCTCACGATTCTTTGTGAGCTGTCGAAAAATTTTATAGTTCAATCTAGAGCTACACTCTATAACGCAAAGCGATTTTCAGGCACGATACCAAAAGGTTTGATCCTCCCGAACTCGCCAAGTCGAAGCAATACCGATTCGGACAAGGAAAACGGCAGCGTACCGCCTCCAGTTCATCATGCTGAAGTAAGAATTTTGTAGAAATAGAAAAAGTGTTTTAAAAAAAATACGGATTTCGTGATATTGAGAAGAAACTTGAAATTCTGTTCTTCCTTCTCAAAACGTCCTTTCTTGAGGTTTTCCTTGAAGAATGTTGGAAAAATTTCTGATTTGCTTAATTTTCATTGATTCTGCACTAATTCCAGACTTCTTCGAAATGAAAAAAGGCTTTTGAACTTTTGAATTTTGATTTTTCTTGACTTTTCCTTAATTTTTACGGTCCATGTTACCAGTTATTTGCGTTCCCAACCTTTTTTCGAGGATTTAAAATAGATAGTTTTAGAATTTAAAGGCGCATGGACAGCTTTATAAACAATACTCTAACACTTTTTTTGAACGAATATTCGCGACTTGAAAATTTTCGAATGTATAAACTATGGCGTTTTCATCGGACAAAACGAAAATTGCTTCGAAACGCAAAAAAGTTGCTACAAAACAAAAATTAGTGCTGCTTTGGAGCAACTTTGGCACGCCGATGAACACGATTTTTCGTTTTGAAGCATGTTCCGTTTCAGCGATGAACACGCCACTAAAGTTTCACGAAAATGCCATCCCAATATTTTTTTAAAAAGTACCTTCTCCACTTCAGAACCCACTATTCTCACCGACGAAGCAGTTCAACTCCTTCACACTACCCAAGTCTTTCGCCCCGCTAGATAGTCCCAACGATGATCATGTACCTAAATTCGTGCAGGCGCCCTCTGGAACGGTACATTTCCGATACTATTCATTTCATACTGAAAAAATGGATTTTCAGACGCTCCGAGTTGTGGAGCGATACGTCAAGGAGGACACTCCATTTGAATGGACCCCGGAATATAAAGTCCAAGATTTGGTCAGCACAATCGACGCCTACAATGCCAATGCCAGAGGCTTCGAGATCACTTTGGTGAGTTTTGAGTGAAAAATGAGGATAATTGCGTTTTTTTGACGCGTCCATATTTTTCCGTAAAGTCTAGTGTGTCGTGTGCATGCACTGCGGCGCTCTCCCACATACCGTGTTTGAAGTAATTCTTGTGAAATTCAAAATCATCTCTGAACTTCCGAAATTCAGTTATGTTTTTTTCACTTTCTGGCGGCTCTTTTTGAATTTCGCGGAATCACTTCGAGCACGGAAAAAAATTTTTTTAAAAAAACGTTTTTAGAAGAGAAGTCGTCTCATGACTATGAAAGTTATGTATCAATTTGACAAGCCAAATAAATATTTTGGTATTATTTTTATATTATAGATTAGAAAAAAATTTTTTTTCAGCCAAAAAAAGAGTTTTCAAAAAGAGTGAGTCATAAGAAATTTCTTGATTTTGTGATAAATTGACCTATTTTTTCATGAAAATTTAACAGAGTCAATGATCTTATGTCCCCTGAATGCCTAATGTGTTCCTTAAAATATCAAAATTTAACAGAAACTTTCAGTTTTGCTCCTGCTTTCGTACGCAATAGTTAAGATGAAACAAAGTTCTAAGAAGAGCTTCTTTTCTGACGATTTTTTCAAGAAAGATACGTTTTCAAAAGCCTATCAGGCGGGTGAATAAGCATTTGTTAAATTGACAAAAATATTGTTCGAATAGTTTTTGAAAATTTTCAACATTCTATGAAGCTCTCAATATTTTAATTTTCCAGCTGGAAGACGGCGAAACGTACCACGGCCATCTGCAAATCCACATGAACTTTGCCCGACCCATAAGCGTTGTACAGGGCGAGAAGCCTCCGACAGTCTACGACGTCGTCAACACCGGTAGGTCTACTTTTCCACGCGGTCCGAAGTTAGCTCCGGTCTCCATGCGCCAGACTCGCGCCCGGTTTACGCGCTAATAGGAAAATGATTGGGAGCAGACGGCTGCTTTAACCTCAGTAACACAACTAACAGAATCCGGACGTGCCCGCGACGTTCCTGAGTTCTAGTGAGCTCTTTAGCGACTCCAGCTCTCTTAAGTGATTGCTGGAAACGTGCGGAGCTTTACCGAGGTCCGAATGAAGGAATGAAACTTCATGTAAAATTTCTCAACCCCGCTTGAGCCTCAAACCTTGAGATCGGGGGCGGAAGGAGTAAAAGTCGGAAATTCCAATATAGGCAAAAAAAATATGGTTTTAAACCTACAAAAATGGAATAACCTTCCAAATAAGTCTTTATTGAGATCAAAAACCCGTGGGGAAATTGATTTGAAAGTGAATTTCGAGTTGATTTTCACGAAAGGGAGGCGCGAGATCCGCGGATCGAAGCCCGACGGGCGCCAGGAAGAGAATAGCGTGGCGGAATCGCCGATTCTGGAATATATTTTGATGAGAAGATTTTTGAAAGGGAGTTGAAAGGTGTTAGAAGCGGTTGGAAATTGAAAATAAATTGGTGTCTAATTTCAGATTTTTTTTAAGATCTTTAGTTTTCTGTTGGTTTGATAAGAACTAACCGCTGATCTTCTTCTCGATCATTTCTCGCCGCAGACGACTCGATCTGTTCTCCAATGGCGTTTCGTTAGTGCCTGGACGTGGGGTGAACCGATCGAGACGGGTGACGCTTGAAGCTCGGGACGTGGGCTGAAAGATTCTATTATTTTAAACAGAAGATCATCAGAAGTTTGGGAAAAATTTTTAGGAGTTTAATAATATTATTTATTTACAGGCAGAACAAAATAACATGTACAGAAAAAAGAGAGAAAAAAATTGGCATTAAGCCTGAAATAAATTAATAAAAGGCACTTGAGGCCCTCACCAGCCTCTGAGCCAGTAATGAAAGAATAAGAGGTGAGGATTGCACAAGGGTAAAAAAAGTACACAAGGTGAAAAAAAAGTAGTTTGGTTGAAAATGTGTACCTTTTCGAGCAAAACGTGACCAAGAATGGAGGAAACTTGAAAAAGTGGTCTTAAAAAAATTATGAAAAATCAAGTTTTAAGATGGAAAGGTGCTAATCTTTTTCGAGTTCACAGAAACTATAAAAATTGAGTTAGGCGGTGTTTTCGAATTTTTATAAGAGGGGATATAATGATGTCTTTAATAAATAAATTAACATACCGTGCTCAGAACGGGATTCCGACCATAGAGGCTACTTTGAGAAGCTGAAAAGAACTTAATGATAAGAATATTGATTGCGACTCACGATTTCTGCTCAAGCAGCGTCGGCTGCCCGACGGCGTCGCCGGCATCGAAGGAGCTCTTGGCTGAGCACTGCCGACGTTTGAACGGCGACGAGTCACGTAGCGACTCCTGTTCATCAATTTTTCATAGTTCGAGCTTCATTTTTTCTGATCTTACCGGTTGATCTCATTATTGCGATCAGCGTCGTCAAGGTCCACGGCGACGCATCTGTTCTGCGAAACCTTGGTCGGGATTTTTGAGGGCGAGCGGCCGGATTCCTGAAAGCTTGAGGGTAGTCTGATGATGAGAGAAGGCTCCTGATGTAGAAAATTGAACACTATATTTAGGACTATTCTTGTTTCCATGTCTTCTTTGGCAAGGGAAAAGATGGCGCAGACAAGTCAAACTGAATGATTTTCCCGACGTAACTTTTCTAGAACTGATCTACATAACCTCAAAATTTGCTCTAGTTTCAAATAGTTGTCTCATCTATCTGGATTAATTTACCTTAGCAAAGAGAATTCTCGGGAAATTTTCAGCTAGGTTCTCACCTGAGAAGCGATCGGAGACATCGGAACGATGGAGTTGAGTATGGATTTGCGCTGAGAACGGTGTTGCGGCGACGTTGCTTCGTACGGCGCCGGCGATTTTTCATAGCCTCGCAGGAGGGACTGCAATCAGGATTTTTTAAGAAACTTAATAGTCGACTCCCTTGAAAATGGACATGGTTGGCACGGTGTTCCGCGCAATGAAAAAAAATGCGAAATTTTGGGTCCAAGCGGCATATTATCCGTGGCGCATTATTGCACCCTTCTCATGGTTTCGGATGCAAAAAAATTGAATTTCTTCACTTTTTTTCATTGGTTTTTTTAATTTTTTTTCTATTTCTTGCATTTATGTGATCCGCCTCTCTATGGGTACATTTTGTGGAGCTTTAAATTGCGCATTTTTTTCTAAACCGGTTTCAGATCTTTAACTTTTTTTCTCAAAAAGAGCTGAAGATTTTTTTCTAAAAAGTCCTAATTTTTTTCAAAAATTTTGAAATCTGTTTCGCGCATGAAAAAGAGTCACTCTATTTCGGAAACTATAGTTTTTAATTTAATCAGTTAATAATAAAAAAGTTATTATCTAGTTCCTTTGACGTAGTTTGAAACCGGTTTCGTGTAAATTAGAGCCAAATTGAATTTGTTGATGCAGTTTAATGATTTTGATATATGAATCATCTAAATCATATATTTTTTCTAGTTTTTTGATGGTTTTTCGGATTTAAACAAAAATTTCGCCATACGAGGTTTTTTTTCTAAAATTTCTGCTTTCTAGGTGGTATGAAAAAAACACCAGCGAAAATTTAAACGGCGACTTTTCCGATTTTTTCATATCGCTAGGGAACTTTCCGACGGCCACCTTTCCGACGAATCTTTTTCCGACTTTTTTTCTCGTTAAAATCTTCGTGTTAAATCTTCCTATATAAAGTAGGTAGTTGGTTAATGATTAAAAACACAAAGAAAAAAAGAAAAACAATGTTTATAAATGTTTTATAAACCGAAAAACTTAAGGGAAAAAAGTCGGAAAGGGATCCGTCGGAAAGGTGGCCGTCGGAAAGTTCCCTAGCGATAGGAAAAAATCGGAAAAGTCGCCGTTTGAGTTTTCGCTGGTGGTTTTTTCATACCACCGCTTTCTATCCATTATTTGTTTTTCTGAAGCTAGGTTTTCGAGGTATATAAAATGTTTTTTTTTTCATTTGCTCCTCGAATTTTCCTCATTTCAATATTTTTCGTATTTATAAATGCTCATTCAATGGGAGCTGATTCACCTTCATATTATTTTTTGTTTTTATTTTGTAATCAGTAATTTAGAGTTTTCCCCTTTCGAAATCGTTCCTAAATGTTTTTTAACGTAAGGGAATGTTTTTTTCACATCATATTCTTCAAACTGACAAATTTCGAACATTTCAGGAGTTATTATCCTGAAATCGCAAATTATAAAATTGAAAAAAAAACATTTTGAGTATGCGATAGTGCGTCTCGGTGTGCTTACACCCTAAGCATCATAATTTACGAAAAGTCTTGACCTTGCGTAATGAAAAAAACACCGTGTTGGAGCTTCTTTATGGCAACTTTTTTCGAGCTTGTGGAACGTCTGAGACTCGTTCGAAAAGTGTTGGCTTGGCAGGCCAGGTGGTCCTAAGCTAAGAAACCAAAAAAAAAATTTGATTCTAAAGTCCTCTTCTTTAAAACTACCTAATACGATTCTTCGGATCAGATCTGCAACTACTGACACCATGCTAGTCTGACGGCGGATTTTCGAACTTTAAGCGGCATTTACTTTTTTCTTAGGCCTTTTCGGCAGTTTTGGAATACTGATTTTGAATAAGCATTAAACGTTGCAGATCAGATCATTTGAAACCAAAAATGTGAAGTTTTTTCTTTCAAAAGTGTGTATTCTGATAGATGCTAGACTTTATCCAACCTCAAAAGCTTGGTTCCCAAGTGGGGAGAAAGTCTCGACGGACGGATGGCTCTGGGCGAGGACACGTCTCAGGTCCTCCTCTTTCTCGATACCCATCTTGGTCATGAGGGTCTTGGCGACATGCACGACGAAGGCTCTTTCCAAATGGTCTAGACACGAGCGGAGAGCGTCGCAGGCCTTTAAGTTTTTGGAATAAATGAAGTTAGAAATGAAGGAGAGCAGCGTGGTTTTATTATGGCGTGTTCAACGGAAGAAAAGAGGCTTCTTTTCAGAAAATCAATAAAATTCAGTAGTTTTGGCTAATGAACACTATTTTGCTTTTCGAAACATGAACCGTTTCTGATAAACTGTACCTCATCTGGCTGAGCATCTTGAGTTGGATTGGCAGAGGAGGGAGGATTTTTCGCCCATTCCCGTGCCTGGAAATTGAAATTAATTATTTTATCTTGAAAATATTGAACTTCAAGGGTCAAATGTCTTCATTTTTTTTTTAAATTCCGCGATTTCCTGATCTCTGAAGTGCCCTTCTTCAGGAAATTTGGGACAAAGGAAATCCTTCGGAAAGAAAAAATCTCACTTGAAAGACCAATTCGCTCATTTCGGTGTTCAAATTGGACGTATCATCCTCAAGTTCCATTTCTTTTCCGCGCTGAAATCTTCAATTTGAATAAATTGAAATATTGAAAAAATACTGTAATCGGGGCAGCATTTGAAATGGCTCAAGGCGATCAAAGTTTGGATTTTAAATATCTTTCTTTTGAATTTCACGCGGTAAGACATTTCCGATGCGACCTTTGAAATAAAATCGATTTGAGGTAAAAAGTGTTCTAGGAACGTTAAAACCTCTTTTCTGCACATTTACGTTGGTTTTTCAATCATTTGTACCTAATACTGCTGCAAATAAAGCTGTAGTTCATTTCCGGTGGGTCTTGAAACGATCAACGAAATAGTGTACAAAAATAAGAGGTTCAGACGTCAATAAGTTAGCGATTAATAGATTATATGAAATGCTACAAAGAAATGCCTACCTAGAATGCGAAGAGCAACTTATTGAAAGGAATATGATGAATAGAAATAGTCAGACGTCACGGTGAATAATCTTTTTCAGGAAAATCCTCGGCTACAACTTTGAGGACGATCACGTCGTTTTTCCTCCCACGCAACACTGTCAAGACGATCAATATTAATAGTAAAACGACTAGTCGGTGGGTCTTTGGAAAATTAGAGAAAAAGAGGATCTGAGGAAAGTTGATAGTTTAATATGAACCACTAAAAAGAACAGCTTGGACTTCTTTTAACAAATGTTTTACGAAAGTTCAAAAAAAATTATAGAAAAAGTTTTCGTAGTGGTACTAGGGATCTCTAGGCTTCAACTAGAGATTTTTAATCAGAGTTAAAAAGGATATAAGGAAAAGATAGATAGCTTGATATGAACCTTTAAAAAAAAATCGGACTATTTTTTTGACTTTTGTAGGAGAGACAAAAGTCTAGAAAAAGGTCCCTTCCGATGAGAATAAAAAGCGTAGAGATACTAAGAATCTGGAGGCTCAAAATAGGGTTTTTTTGTACCGAAAATGAAAACTGGACTTCTTTTAACAAGTTTTGTACGAGATTATGTTTGAAAGTTAAGAAATAGGGAAGAAAACTAGGAATAGGGAGAATTCAACTAGAATCGAGTCCGCAGCAAAACGATAAGCTTTAAAGAAAAAAACAAGAGCTTCATATAAAAACTGGGAAAGTCGCATATTTCTCATTCAAAAAATTACATTTGGGTCCTGTGAGCTCCAAAAATGAAAAGAAAATTTGAAGAGTCACTAAACTTCAACTAGAGGAATAGTGATTCGACTGCGTAATTACGGCTCGACACGAAAATGTGGAACACTTGAAGTAATGGAATGCTAATTTTCCTCGTCGATTGGGTTTTTGATTAGTTGGTAGTACGAAGAGATCATGAATTGCTGAATTCGAAAATTGTTGAAAATTTTATAAAATGGAAGTTTCTTTTGTGTTTGGGTCATATTTCACTTTTCATCAAAATTATTACAACTGGGAAAATGTCAATTTAAAAATTGAAGGCTCATTTTTTGCACACTTTTGCGCTCTGCCGATAAATTTCAAAATTTATCAAGAAATCGACCATTCCTATCACTCTTTTTTAATGTCGTGTTCGAAATAATTTCCGCATTATTCAAAATTATGATTCTTCAAAATTAAGTTATCTTATTTATTCTCTGACACCTGTTTCGAAACTACGATTTTTTCACTATTGAGCTCTACAGATAAGTTTTGAAGTTTTTATTTATATTCCGGGTTTAATCAATGAGCCTGAAAAAGTTCCGAAGCCGATTCATTCAAAAACCTTGACAGAACTTTCCAAGGACCACATTCCACTTGAGGAATTTATTCGAACTAATTCCATTTTTGCGTGGCTCCCTTTGTTGATTCTCGACGCATGGAAGCAGATAGGATTACATTATGCGGTCTCGCGTTATTTGCGCCGAATCTCATTTTGACTCCTCTTCCACTCGAAATTACTCTTCGCGCTAATATTCATGAAAGGACGGCTTATCAGATCCGCTTCGGGCCGATTTGATGTTGATTGGAAGGGATTTTATCTGTTTGGGAGATCTAGAAGTTTATAGAAGGGTGGGAAATAAGCAAAAAGCTGTTTTTGAACTTTCAAAGTTTATCTGAAAATTTGGTAAAGTTGACGATTTTCTGTCGATTGAGTTCATTTCAGTAGCTTTTGTAAAAATTAATTGTTCTTTTCAGTTCTGAAATATCCACTATTTTAAATTTCAAAAGACAAAAACTATTTTTTTTTTACAAGCCTGTGATAAATATTTGAATAGGAACTTTTCTATGAAGCTTCTTTTCTACCAAAAATCCCGGCTTAAAATTTAAATATAACGGGTTTTTTATTACTAAATTTGTACTAAATTTCAATTTTTTTATTCAAAAAAGAACAAGCTCCACTAGAAGCAGAAAGCTTTAGCAGAAGACAACAAGTTTATCAAAAAAAGGATGTTTGATTCCAGAGGTCATCAAGTTAGATGGCTTGTAAGAAAAATCAATATTCTCTTCAAAAAACAAGCTACTGAATCATAATATCTCACGGGAGAAGACCTAAAAAAGAAGGTGTGGAAATTCTACACCTCACTATTTTCTGTTGACGAAAACAACAATTAATTGAGAATGAACTGGAATTTGCAGGCAGATGATCGTGACGCTGCTGCGGAAGTTCCGAGTCGCGGACAACCCGCGGAAGTTCGCTCTATACGAATGTGTCCATCAAGCCGATGAAACCACCTGCACACTTTTACGTGAGGATTTTCTGTTTTCGAAGTTGTAATTAGTTCATTCGTGGGCAAGTACAGAACTCAACTGGTCCAGGAGGAAGGGTTAACTTTTAAAATTTTTGAAAAACTAGGTAGAAAAGTTAGTTTTAAGCCCAGGGAGGCGGTGTCGACGAAAATAAACCTAAAGATTGCCCTTAATTTTAGCCTCAAGATATTATATCATGGCATTTTGAAATGCAAAATTATATACTTGCGCGAAATGGTCACGTTTTTACTTTAATTATAGTTGAAAAAGGCTACTGTATACACAGGTTTCGCTTCAAGATCTGTAAATTAATATTAGGATTTTTTGGACACATAGGCGAATTCGGAAAGAGTGGAAAAAGGCTTCATAGAAATGTTCTTTTTTTGCTGCTTTTTTGCGCCATTTTCTCGGTCCTTGTGCACCATTTTTGCTGCCTCTCGCTATGTCCACCATTTCTAGAGCCTTTAAAATCCCAGAAAAAATGGAAGGCTCGATAAAGGGACTCTCTTTACTGCATTTCTGCGGCCTTTTTTGAGCCTTTTCCTTCTCACGGTGTTTCTTTTGCGACGCCCCGCCCACTTTTCTCCGTCAATTAGGACGTGTTTAGGGCATGCACAAAAAATTTGGAAAATAAGGTTAACCGATGATATAAGTGTGAGAAGCGAATGAACATTGAAGAAAAAAGACGAGGAAATTAAAAGAGATTAAATAAAACTATATTGCTGTGGAGAAACAAATAAAAATATGTTTTACAGCAAGTACTTTTTTTATTATAAAAAAGTTGACGGAATATCCGGATATAAATGAGTTCCGGAACATACTTTCTCAACTTCACAGACTTTTTTCATGTAACTTCATCTCATTGATGTCCACAACCTAGGAATCTGAACAATCGACAAAAAAATAGAATGACAAAAACATAAAATGGGGTGAAACATGTTCCATACAAACAGGTGGAGATTTTTCAAAAACGCTTCTTCATCACGAGTTTTTAAAGTTAGCCTCACAGAACTACTTTCAAAAAAACGTCTAACAACCCAGAGTATACCCCGATCGTGGTCCCGCAATACTATCAGCAATCTACGAAAAGAAAAAGTGAAAAAATATGAAAAAATTCACAAAAAATCAAAAATAAAGCCACTTTTTCAAATTTCGCGGGCGAATTTCGAGAAGTGCGCAGACTTTGCCGAGTTTCAAATTCCTTGCATTTTCTTCAACTGGCAGAAACGCCGTGTTCTAGCGGCCACCATTTCTTTTGTATTAACCTCAGGCATTTCCTAATTTGAAATTCTTTGATGACTGTGAGGAGAAATAAACTTTTATTAGCCTTTATAGGAGTTTCAAAGGCTTAGTGGTCCTTTTAGAGGTTTTCGTTTTTTCAACAAAAAAAAAATCATTTATAGCTCGTTTTTTACCTGAATGGTCACTATTCAATCTTTTTATGTACTTTTATGAACTTTGACATCATTGGAATCCTGAAAATTTTCTGAATTTTGACCATTTTTAGGAGCAGGAAACACAAAAAATCAATTCATAAAGCCTACATTTCTCATTTCTTCAATTTTCTATCCAAAAGTCCTCGATTCGAACTCGTCTTTTGTCATTTTTTGAACCAAATTTCGCATTTCCGGTCCCCTAAAGAATTGATTTTCCCCTCTTTTTGGACTTGTTGAAAGCAAGGTGGCGTAAAATTCATGGCTTTGTGAAGTTCCTTTTTCTTTCTTTCTTGAAATCCACTGCGTACCTATTTTTAGCCTATTCTTTGGAGAATCTTCTGGAAAGGCGCTGGAATGGCTAGCTAGGAAAATAAATTTTTTGTACAAAATTGGGAAAAAAAGTTTCATTATTGATAACGAGTTTTGCGCGGGAAAAAAATTACTGAGCCATTGAAAAAAATAAATATCAAAGTTTCAAACAAAAAAATATTTTTTTAAGTATCCAAAAAAATGTAGAATAATGGCAGTGAATCGTAAAAAATGATTTATTTTGAAGCCTAGGAGCAAAATTAGCTTCGGCAAGCTTTGGGAATAGGCTAGAAGCTGAAGAAACTAGTTCTACTAGTAAAAAAAATGGATAGACGCTCAAAAAGAAGAAGAAAGAAGAAGAAGAAAATAAAGAATGAAGTAGGAAAAAACAATAAATTTTCGGCTATTGTGCAAAAATGGGCAAGAAAATTGGCTCAGCGAGCTTCTTGGAAAGAGGCTTGAGGCTTAAGAAAGTAGTATAATTTTTGAATTTGAGTTTTAAAAAAGTATCGGGAAAACTAATATATTTTTGGTTATTTTTCAAAATTCGTTATGTAGTGTTTTGGAAATTGGCCGGACGTTCTCTAATCTTTTTTTTATGAAACGAGGAAGAAAAATTTAGGCTTTAAAAGTGAAAAAGGAAGGAGAAAACAATGAATTTGTGGTCATCAGTTCGAAAATAGATCATAATTTTGTCTCGGATAGATTTTTGAAATGAGCTTGGAAGCTATAGGTACCAGTTCAAAAGTCGAATTTGAAAAAAATAAGAGAGCCCCAAAAGTAGAAGAAAGTGGAGGAAAACAATAAATTTCATCCATTTTGCAAATAAAATTGGCTCCGGCGAGCCCACCAGGTCTCTTTTCGGAAAGAGCTGGATGGAGAAGGGGCGGAGCCGACGAGAGCTCCGTTTTCGGCAGACGACGAAATTATAAGCGCACTCGCTGCACACGGCTCACATTAAATATGCATGTTGGGAGGGATTTTTGAGATGTTATGTACTTGGTCTGATACTGGAATAGACCGAAAAATATTCTAATTTAGCAAAGAAAAAAGCTTTTTTTGTTGGTATTTGTTTGGCTTCTGTAAGTGATTACAAAAGAGACCCGAACATCACTTAAGGGGTCACTTAGGGTCTTAGAACAGTTCTTCAGGTCTGACTTTTCAATGTTTGGTTTATGACGTCATAAAGAGAAAATATAGAGAGATTTCGAGATTTTACGTACTTCAGATCCTTCCAAAGTAGGCCAAAAAAAAAAGTGCATTTTACAGTATTTAAATTCAGCAAAGGTAAAGATTTTTTGGCTGTTCCAAGTTTATACAGTGGTTTAATTCGATTTTCAGTAATTAGACTTCATGCGCCCGACGTTGAAACGGCTTGCGCTTACGCGCATCAAAATTAGTTGAAATTGAGACTAAAAATTGAAATTTTAAAAATTTTCAAATCCGTTACCATTTTGAGGGAGTGTGCGCAGATGCGCGAAAGCTTAGGAAAAATTATTTTTTCATATTCAAAGTTTCATTTCAGCTATAACAGTTATTTTTGATGATTTATGGAACAAAAAAAAATATAAACATGTCATCAATGTTTTCTCATGCTGACCAGCTGTTCCAACGGGTGTACCCGTATTAAACCGGTGTTTTTTAGGCTATTTGAGTCTCTGTTGGGCTAAAAAAGGAAAATATCGGGTGAAAAAAAATAGATGACTCAGCTGTGTTTATTTCGAATATCTGTGACCCAACTGAGCCAAAACGGTGCCTCAGCTGCGGGAAAAGTTCTACCAACTGTGCTGATACGGGCTTAATACGGGACCACCCGTGTTGGGCAACCCTCATCAGCATGAGAGCTCATCTTTTTGGTTAATTCTATCAGAAACTCAAGATTTACCTTTTTCAGGAAAAATGACGAGGATATCGGACGACGTCTGTCCTCTGAAAGTTGTACTCGGCTGGAAAAACCCACATTGCGGAAACGCGCTCGTTTTGCAGGAAAACGACACCGGCGACATTTTGGTACATAAAAACGATGAATAGGCTTCTCAATGATTCATTCACTTGCAGTGGGACGCGTTCGAAATCCCCGAATTGGAGAACTTTTTGAGGATTTTGAAAATGGAGGAACAGCAGTACGTCTGGCAGACCAAGCAGAGATACTCACAGTACAGGTTTATCTGAGAAAAAAAAAATTATAACTGAAGTCTATAATATTTTAGATACAACATCGATGATGAGCTCCGACGAAGAGGCCACTACGTCGGTGATGAATCGGGGAAACCGCCTCAGGAATTCGCCCCGTCGGCTCCGGTAATTAATTAATAAGGCTACAAAGAGGATAAATTTGGATCTGAAATAGCTTTTTGAGTGATAGGAGTGCACTAAAATTTTAGCTTAAGGTCGCTTGAAATGGAAAAAAATATGTGTTTCTTGGCAGGAATCGAGCCACCGACCTTCCGAGCGATAATAATAGAATTTGAAAGTCATAATGAAGCTACAGTAGAAACTTATGGCTACTACCAGCTTTCAAATATGGCAAAAAAATCCTTCATAGAAGTCGAACCAGCGACCTTTTTATTGTTAACGAAGATTTTCTAGCACTTTTTTTACTTGGATCATGACTGTATAGCTAACTTGATCCTTTGAAAAAGGGCAAAAAGTTTTTCATCGACAGGATTTGAACCAACGACCTTTTGAGTTACTAAGAAGATTTTTTGAGAGCGATGAAGAACTACTAGAGATTTTGATGACTACTATGAGCCTTCAAAAATGGCAAAAAAGTTTTCGCTCCTATGAGGTGTCGAACCGGTGACCCTCTGGTGATAAGCAAAAGTTTTTTATGGCCTTTATGGGCTTCAGTCACGATGTGTGGCAAAAAAAAACTTGAAAATGAGTGATTGGGACAGAAATTGACTCAATGATTTTTTCGGCGTGCAAGAAGAGCCTCAAGTGTTAAATTCAAGCTTCAAATTTCGTTTTCTACGTCTTATAAACGTTTTCCAGTCCCGCGACGGCGGCGAGTACGGTACCAGTGACAGTATGGTCATTTCGGACGTCTTCGCGACGATGAAGCCGTCAAATCCCCATCCACAGCAGTTCCACGACCCCGAATACGTCAATCTCGAGTTTCTACAGAACCGACAGATGGATCATTCCACGAACTTGTAGCTGAACATCGTTTTCTTGATCGGAGTGATTAGTATTGTATTCAGTGCTGAAAAGAGATGAAAAACCACTTTTTTGACTTTTTCAATTTTTTCTTCTGAAAAAGAAGGAAATAGTCGAAAAATTCCTTCTAAATGAATTCACCTTTGATTTTCTCATAATAAGGCCTTTTTTGTCGTGAACCAGCTATGAAATGCGGAGAACGTCACAAATTTAACATTTCGCTCAATTTTCCCACTCCATGGTCGCATGGGGAATGGCTTAAAGCGTCGCGTTGCGGGTTCTTTCTGATACGCTAGAGCGCAAACCGCTTCAGGTCGGGTGGATCGAAACGCAACCCCGAAGCTTCGAGCCATTTCCCTTGCGACCAAGCATTTGGTCTTTCCTTTTTCAAAATAAAAAGATACATTCTTGAATAATCTCGCAATGATTTTGTAGAAAAGAGAGAATTCCCCAAATTGTTTCCTCATTTTAGCTCTTTGTTCCTCATGTTACGGTCACTGTGCATTCGTGTCGAATTTCTCTCTTCACTTGTCTTTTCTCAAATTATTCACCCCCCAACGAAATTGATCAAAACTTTGAAGATTGTGATTTTTTTCTAACTGTAGTTATAACGAGAAGAAACCACTACGGTGCTTATGGCATGTTTTTTTTTAAATACTGTCCTGCCTCACATCAGTTCTTTGTACATTTGTTGGTTGAATAAAGTTTTTCCTAAATTCATTAAATAATTATTCAGGAAGCCTGGAGTATCCTGATTTTGTTACTTTTTTTCATTTTATTCAGAAAAAAATCTTTCTTGGTTATTTTCAATAGAAATCAGTCAGAGTCGGGAAATCAGCTCGAAAAAAATGTTATCACAAATTTTTTTAAGTTCGAAAAAAATTCAAAAGAAATCTTTCATTTTCAAACTTTTTTTAAACATTTTGTTTCTTCAATCTTCAATGCTCTAAAAAAATGAGCAAAAAAATCGTCTTTTTCTTGTCTTTTTGCCAATGTAAGTATATTATTTTCAGAACTGATCCTTTAAGAAAAAAACGAAAAAATCATGAAAAAGGATTTTTTTGACATCCGTAAATTTGTCTGAACACTGAAACCTCAGTAAGGTGGGTAAATGAGAACAAAAAAGGCCTTTTTTGAGAAAAAAGGAAAAAAAAATCGGCTATTTCAATTTAGGGCTCAAGAAAGTTGGTAATAATTGTTAGAAATTTTTTTGAGTTAACATAAAAAAATGGTAAAATTCACACACTAAAAAAATTCACTTATAACTAGCTTCTATATTTATTAAATATACGAATTTTTTTCCGCTCTCTAAAAAAATATAGACAACAGAAATGATCAAAAAAGGCTAGTTTTCTGTTGAGATGTTACAAAAATAAATAAACAAGCTTCATTTTCCTTCACCACACCCAAAAATAAATAATTTCAAGTAACTGTACAGTACATATCCATAATTACATACAATTTCTTCCAATTATAGTTCAAAAAGTTATCCCTTGAGTGGAATTTCCTGTCCGCCATTGGCGCATCGGGAACACATACAAGTCGGCCTTCCGCTTCTCTTTTTACAGTAACCAGTTCCGCAGTTCTGAAACAAAAATTGTAGGGTGATTTTGATTCATTTCAAAATTTTTTGTTTGAAATTCGCGTTCTTTGCTTTCTTCTCGGAAGTTATGAAATTTTATGGAGGTGTAAACATTTTTTTAAGATGCTATAAAAAAGATAAAGAGGAAATGTATGAAAGAGATCAGATGAGATCAAGTTCAAAAGTTCATTTTTTGTGATAGATATTTTTTAGAAGTCGTTTCAGAAGTTCCAGAATTTTTATATAGGTTTTTTATAGGGGAAAGCTCATTGTCATTAAAATTTCGAAAACTTAATTCTGCTGAAAAAGGTTTTTAATTTTTTAAAAAGAACTCGAACAAAATTTCATGAAAAGCCGTTTTCCGTACTACTTTTTGATCATGAAAGTTTTCAGGAAACCTAGAAAAGGTTTCTGGAACTGAGCATGCTTTAAGAATTACTTTGGAACCAAGGAAGTTTAGTTTCTAACTCAGAGAAACGATATTTTATTGATTTTTATTCAGAAATTAAGTTTAAAAATCGAAACATGTATTTTTAAAAATAATAATCTCCAGAATAAGCTCGAAAAGTTAACCTAGAGGTCCTTTTTGATTTCCTAAAAAAGTGTCAAAAGTTTCTCGGATCCTCCTTCTTTTTTTCCTTTTTTCCGCCTCCTTCTTTTCAAAAAAAGGTCAAGAAAAAAGGCGTTTTTTTCCAAAAGTTCTTTTTGAGACCTTTTTTATTTTGCCCATGATAGCACTTGATACTAGACAGCAGATTAAAAATTAACAAAAATCTGAAAACGTGAAACAATTTTGACAATTTTTCCCCATTTCTTAGGAGGTTTTCCAGTTTTGAGTGATGTAGAAGATACGATTCTCACCTGAAGATTGCAAGAAGCAATGCAAAGAGCCCGAGCGCCTTTGCTCAGAATCGGAACGTTCATCCTTGCACAAGTCGTTAGGTCGATCCCGGCCGAAACTTCGGAAAAGGCCGCCAAGGCGAGAATAGCCAAAATAGCCAGAGAAACCGATTTCATTCTACTATTTTTGATTTTTCCAAACGCCCCAGTTCAATTTATATCGTTTTTTTTTTCGCGAAAAAGGGGCGGCGCCTTTTTTTTTTTGAATTTGGCGAGAAATATCTGTTCTCTCCGTTCGATAACACGTGATGAGTCAGAGGAGATCAAAATATTAAACCGGTGATCAGGTCGGGGATTTTTTGGAGTGATGCCAATTTTTCACTCTTTCAATACACTACCAAAGTCGGAAGTGCGGAAACGGGTGCAAAAGTCTGCAGAATGGCGGCTAAAAGGGTTCCGTTTTGCGGCCTTTATTGAGCCTTTCTGTCTTGGGGCGCTGAAAAGCCTCAAAAAAGGGTGCAAAAAGGGTGCTGATAGTCTTTTTCATAGATGATTTTTTTTCATAAACAGTCACTGGTAAAGATTATTATCATTTAAAAAAATTTTCTGTTTCTTAAAAGGGTCCAAAAATGGCCACCCATTTAGAAAACCTTTTGATCCATAACGAACGCTCAAATGACCCGTAAAGGGTCCTTCCGAATCTGCCTATGCGTTATAAAAAAGTTAACTTCTTTCTGAAATACGGCAAAAATGTGACCAAACTACTTATGACATAACATATGCATTTTTCGATGCTTTAAACTCCGAGTTCGCGTAGAGAATGGCTTAACGCGTCGCGGTCGCGCTGCGACTTTTTTTTGGCGCGCCAGACCTCAAGCTACTTTCGCGCACAGCTATGGAAACAATATTCAGAATGTCCTTCTTAAACTGCATCGCGGCCGCGACGCTTCCAATCATTCCGAATGTGACCTTCTTACTTTTTAATTTAAATTGATTTTTTTATGAGTCTTTCAATTTTTGCAAGTTTGCTCGAAAGGCTGTATTAAAAATTTTTAATTCAAAAATGAATTATAAACGTTCCTTGAAACCTTCAGATCATTCACGGGGTTTTTAATATTTTTTTAGAACTTGTTCAGGCCTTCTGGAATGGTTTTAGGAATTATAAACTATTGAAAAAATGATTTATGAGCTTCTCGAATATTTTTTTGTCGAATTTAAGAGTGCTGGGAGAAATTCAAGGTTTTTATTGGAAAAAAATTGTAAGAAAAATAGTTTTTTTGATGATTTAGAGCATCTATGAGTTCATTAGTCATCTTTAAAACGATTTCAAAGCATTCTGAAATTTTTAAAGATTTCCAGGAGCTTTTGGACCTTCTACAGAAATTTCCGAATGATTTCAGGCCTTTTTGAACAACTCAAAAAGCCTCAAAGGAATTTCTTCATTGTGTCCGGAGAATCGGACCCGTATTTTTTTTTCGCTTTTTCAATGCCTTTTTTTTTTAGCTCTTTCTCCTGTTAAACCCATGATGACACATACTTGTTTTCTTCCCTTCGTGCAACAAAGTTCGGTCAATTCAAAAAAAAAAAAATGCTTTTCTGCAGATCCATTCTATTTTCATAGCTACAATATTTACAAAATTGAATACACCACGTGTTCTTTTGATTTGACCCTTTTTTAGAAAATTCTTTACGATTTATTTTTGATTCATTCAATAACACGGAAAAAACCCACGCCAGCTGTGTAAATTGAAGCCGGAAAAAGTGTGTTACAGCAATAGTTCTATTTTTTTGATAGAGTATATTTTTTTATAATTAGAAAAAGACATTTTTTTCCGGTAAAAAAATGTGAAAAACTACACACTAGAAACTTTGAAAAAAATAAAAAAAGAAGATTGCGATAAAACTGAAAAAAATTCGAGACAATTTAAAAAGTCTTTCAGGTCATATTTTTTTACACGAAATGAATGAAGTTTTTTTCTCTAAAAGTAACATTTTCAAAAAAATTTTTTTTTCATAGATTTCATAGTTCGAGAAATTTCGAAATGCGAACATTAAATTTTTTTCATTTGTCAGTCATTTTTTTTGGAAAAAATTAAAAAAGGAATTAAGTGAAAAAAATTGACATTTTGAAGCACTTTCTAACATTCCGACCTTAAGAATCTAAAAAAAGAGACGATCATAAAAAAAGTGTCCCGAATTTTCCAAACGTCGAAAGTATAAGGTTGGCACTAGAGCAGCTTTGTTTGTTTATGTTTTTTCGCTTCCAACGCAATTTCTGCGTTCGAGGTCTCTTCCACGTTGCACTCGCCGTTATATTCTTCATTTCTACAATTTAACTTTTGATATTTTGTTCAAAAATCCTTGCTGGCGGTTTAACAGTATTTTGTAACCTAAAATGACGCGGGAAATGCTTCTAGTTCCCATATTTTCATGAAATTTTTGTGATTTAAGAAAAAAAAACTTCAGCGAGGAAATTTGAAAAGACTGATTTTCAGGAATAAATTTTTTTGTTTTCCTTGGTTGAACTTTTTGATGAATTTCGGGTGAAGTTTTTCCCGGCTCCAAAACAAGACAAAAGCTTAATAGAACGCCTTTTTGTAATTTTCATGTTTAGATAACTGTTATAAGTGTTATAACTCAACTACAAGGCGAAATTCGAGATTTATTCGCTGAGGAATCAGGTAGCCCTAAAGTACCTTTCAGCCAAGTTTCAACAAAATTTCAAACCCGTGATAAAATAATTGCGATTTTTAGTAATTTTTTGAAATCATTTATTCAATTCAAAAGGTTATTTCTCTTGTTTTCAGTAAGGGAACCAGTCGGAATGAGCGCCAAGCTCTATTCGAGGCCCGGTGTTTTCGCGTGGAGCCCACGGGGCAACGATTCCAAGGTGGGATTTCAATAATTATTGTATTTTTTTTTTTCCTTAATCACTCTTTTTACTTTTAAAGGATCACGAGTAGGACTTTGAAAAGATCTCAGCCCAAAAAGCTAACGTTATTCAGTTTTTTTGAGGCTCTTATCCGATTTTTCTCAATATTTTTCAATTGGAATTACAAAGAAAAATGCATTTTAGTGTTTTAAACGATTTTTTGTACCTTGTAAAAACTTGGTTTTTTTAAATAGAGTTTTTTTGGCCTAATCGCCTTCAAAACACCCCGAAAATTTCGTTTCTACTTGATTAAAAAAATTTTTTTTTCTAGGTATTCCCTCGCTTTCTTCAGATTTTTTTACTCAGTATTTTGCAGATTTTGACTAGATTCATAAGCTCAGAAGTTATTTTTAATTCATTTATTTGTAAAAAAAAATCTTCCAATGGTATAGAAAATGTTTTTCCCAGATTTTTGAACCTTTTTTGAGCTTCACATAGAGCTTTTTCAGTTCATCCTCTTGAATTTATGAATTCAGGGCCTGATCGTTGCCGACTTTGCACAGTACTTTGACGCGAACGCCGGAAATGTACAGCCAAAGATCGAATTTCTGTCCTCTTCGGATCTTTTCGGCAAAGTCGAGCTCAGTCCGACCGCTTCGGTGAACACCAACTACAGGTAGGATGTTTTGGAAGTTTTATTGATGTTATTTGAAAAAAAAAAATCTGTTTTTGCGTTTAGGCAGAGTTGGACAGTAAAGAAAAATAAGAGAGATCTTTTAGACCCTGAAAGACCCAAAAAAAGACCTCAAAAAAATTAAAAAAACTATTTTTGTATGGGAAAGGTCAAAGAGAATGTGTTGAAAAAGGTTATGAAAGGTAAAAAAATGAATCAGAAAAAAATTTTTTTAAAAAGACTTTTTTTCAAACTTTTTGAGGTTTTTCCCAGACTTCTCCTTGTTTCTTTTCAACTATAAAGTATTTTTTTAAAGATTTTCTATGCGTTTAATTTTTTTATTTTTTTCATTTCTTATAAATGCGGTGAAAAAGTATCGAAAAACGGTTTTTCCCTTTTCGAGAAAATTATTTAATGAAAAAAAGATCTTTCTACACGTTTTAGGTATACTAAAAAAACTACGTAACTTCCTTTTTTTTTGAAGTTAGGTTATTTTTTGAAAAGGTTTCGCTTTTTGAAATTTGAGGAAAAAGATGGTTTTCGTAAAAATATTTGTTGGAGTTGTTTCTATTTTTTTCGGAGTTGTTTCTTTTGGAGTTGTGCCGTGTTTTAGAAAAGTATATATTTGAAAAAAAACATTTTTCATTATTTTCCATGTTCGATTTGAAGGTTCAACGAGCTCTGCTGGGCAAATTCTGGCGGCGACCAACATCTAGGCGGAATTGTAGCCGGTGGAACTGAAGACGGAACCGTCGTCTTTTTCGATGCTTTCGCTTTGATCAACGGTTTGTTTGAAGGAAAATTTAGAAACAATATTCTGAGCTGTTGTAAGTGTGTTAAGAAAAAAAGAAAAATCTCATTCTTCAAAAACGTAAATTGGAACAATCTTTCTATGCAAAAGAATTTATTAATGAAAATTTTTATGGGCTTTTCTAGGTTTTTTCAGCTCGTTTCAATACACTTGTGTTTTTGCCCCCTGTCTATACTATTTATTGATTTTTTTCTCGAGAAATTGGTTAAAGAGAAATTCAAAAAGTTTGCTAATTTTTTTAGTTTTTTTGATATGAAGTTTTGTATAAATGCAGCGAATTTCGAATACATCGGAACAATTTAACAGGAGAAAAAAGTTTTTTTTGATTTTAAGATTTTTTTCTGTGCTTTTGATCGGAAGATAAAGTTTATGTTTTTTCAAAAAAAATTCAGAACTTGAGGATTTTTCAGGTGCACTATTTCAGATCAAATCTTTCACATCAGAACAATACATCATTTTCAACAATTTTTATACAGTTCTGATCAATTTTTCTTTTTCCAGAATCGAAATTGGAAATAATTTCGGCAAGACGAGATCACCACGGCCACGTTTTGAGTGTCGATTCGTCGGCTGATGGAAGGTTGAAAATCACTATTTTTTTGAAAAAAAGCAGGGAAGAAACAGGATTTTTTTGACTGCTAGAAAGTTGAGAATGGTTCTCAAAATTTATTACAGAAAAAAATACTGAAAGGAATGAAAAAAATGGTCAAATATCCAAATTTTTAAGAACTGGTTCATTAATTTAACAATTTTCCTCAACTTTTTAAAAATTAAAAAAATTTAAAAAAATATTTGAAATTTCATTTCTAATTTTTTTCGATGTAGTGATTCCTTATAAGGAGTTAATTTTAAGAGAAAATTGATTGTGAACGTTTAAAAAAACAAATTATTTTCCAAAAAGTTCCGTCGAGCTTTCGATTTTTTTCTTTCTGTACGTTCTTATGGATTTTGGAAGATTTTATTTTTGAAAAAAATAATTTTTTTCGATTCATTCTCTGTGTTTTTTTGCAATTTTTTTAGTGTTGTCGATTTCTAAAATTTCTTGTCGAACAGCAGAAATTATAAGTTTTCATTTGAAGATGGGTAACTAGCGGCGCCGGTTCCGGACAGCTCTTATTATGGGATTTGGCGAATTTGGCATCTCCTTATTCGCCAGGAGTTGCCAATTTTCAGGATCAAGTAAGACTGAAGAAAAATATTGACAGTTTAAGTTTGACAATAGGTGAAAGTGATCCGTTGGTGTGGAAAGGTTGACACGATTTTCGCCTCGGCTTCGGCTCATCGCGTCAGTGTTTGGGACATCCGAAGACACGGGGCTCCGATTCTGGAGTTTGCTGAGGTTAATCGATCGGTTTCAGGGATTAGAGAGGTTCCAAAAATTAAAAAAAGAAGTTATATTCGTGGAAATTCCGAAGACATTTCGCTCTTCTTTTAGAGTTTGCTGAAGTAACTTGACGAAGTTCAGGGAAAAAAACACGGAACTTTTTAAGAAAGGCCAAAGATAACTATGTCTTTGAAAAATCCGGAGATATGAAACTCGGATTTCGGAGTTTTCTGAGTAAAATCGACCTGATTTCGCAAATTTTTGAACCGGTCATAAGAGAATCTAAAGAAAACTTTACATTTCAAATTCCGGAACCAAGAAGCTTCGATTTTGAACCTTCTTGTAGAGGTAAATCGATCGGTTTCAGGGTTTAGAGTAGTTCAAAAAAATATTTTTTTTAAATTTTCATATTTAGAAATTCAGAAGACATTTTGCTGATGTAAATTGACGAGGTAAGGGCGAAAAATCCCGGATTAAAAAAATCATGAAATTCGATGCTCGAAAAAAAGAGTTTATTTTTTTTGAAATTTTTTTCCTGACTCTCCAAATTTTAGTTGTTTTTTTCATTCTCGGACGGCTATTTTGAATTTCGTGGAATCAGTTTATTTTCTTCAAAAAAATTTTCACGATTTTGTGTCATTTCGGAAATGATGTTAAAGCTGAAAAAAATAAAAGAAAGAAATAAAGCTGAAAAAAATTAATAGGCTAGATGGCCAATTCTAACAAGTCAAACCAATATTTCGACGATTTCTTTTTCTTTTTCCAACTTTTCTTATTTGATAGAATCCCGGATGCGATTGGGCGACGCTGAGTTGGAATCCGAAAAATGCGAACACTTTGTTGGTCGGAAGCCAGTCGCAGACGAATCCCGTCATTCAGCTCTGGGATCTGCGATACGCGACTGCGCCCCTCAACGAATTCAGACTCCATCAGCGAGGAGTCACTTCTATCGATTGGTTTGTCAGATTTTTCATTTTCGAATGGGTAGAGCTGCCGACGAGGTGCCCCGGGGCGACCCGGAGTTGAAAAATGATTAAAAAAAATAGAAAAACAGGATCAAAAAATTAAGGAAAAAAATAACCTTTTCGATACAGCGGCTCTGGTGATGGGAAAATTTTAAATTTTTTTTTTCAATTTTTTCAAACTCAGACGTTATCTGGCCGTTGAGGAAGCGTACCAAAATGGTTAATTAAAGTTTGAAGTTTTGAAGGCTTAAAAAAGGGTAACTATCTAATATAATTTATAAGATTAGGGTTTATCATGATGGTTTTTGAAAGTTTTTCATCATGAATTTTTTCAAAAGGGTTTTTTTTTCTGCATTTTCATTTCTCTCTCTCTCTTTTTTAAAGGTAGAATTTAAATTTTTAGAATTAGTCTGCTCAGAAATTGAAGTCATCGCTCAAACTCCGCCCCTTATGCGTAGATCAAATCACAGAGAATTTTTGGGGGCAGAGTTTGCTGTTTGAAATGTAAAAAAAAGAAAAGACTATCAAAGTTGTTCTGACCGTGAAAAAAATAAAAATTTTTTTGAAAAATCATTTCAAAAAAAGTCTTCGGGCACGATCTTGTACTAGTTTGCTTTAAAACTAAATTAGGGAGCGTTTCTAAACATTTGAAGCTTGAAAGTCATTTTCTTCATTAATTTTATTTGTCAGGCACACGGCTGATGATCGCTTGGCCATGTCCGCCGGCTTGGATGGCCAGATTCTGATCTGGAATCCGGAGAATGGACAGGTGCTTCGAATTGTTACCTTTTTTCTGAATTTGTATTGATATTGACTGTTGTCATACATGTAGCTGATTCACGGCTAGCTTGGGACGCAAAGGGGCGTGGCCTGTCTGCGCTGCTTTTTTCGTGTCGGGACCTTTTTTTCGATGCTTCAAGCCAGGGGTCAAAAACGTTTCCTATTGAGCTTTAAAACCTTTTTTTGTCGTTATTTTCGTCGATTTCCGTAGGTCAAACCCTCCTTCTAGCCTAATTTAGTCCCTACACTTGCCCATGTAAGACTGTTGTAGATCCACGGAGGCCTCGGAAGCCTGCAAGGCGATTGGATCAAGGCGGTCCGCTGGAGCCGAGCTCAGCCGGCTCAACTCGCCGTTCAGTATTTCCGCCATCCGACCCAGATCTGCTCTCTGGATTCGCTCGGGACCCCGCAACAGGGGGTCAGTGGAGAGTTCAGAAAAAACGAACAAAAAAGAATTTTTAAATTCCTTTGTGAAAGCTTCTTATTATATTATAAAAAACAATTTTTTAATCATTTTTAAGAGTTTTTTTTTTTGAATTTTTTCTATATTTGTTAGTTGAAGCTTTTTTTTTATAAACTAAAAAAATAATATGTAGAGTTTTTTTTTGAACCTTCTTTTTAATTTTTGTACTGGGTTAGCTAAAAAAATCAAATTTTTTTCCGGAACAAGATCTTTTTGAAAAAGCATTTGAAAGCGGTAACCGAAGGCAGTTGCATTTTTTTGATTTTTTTACTGTAAAAAAATTTTTCTCGCTATTTTAAGAAGCCTATCTGGATACCTGAAAGCGCGCTTTGAACAAGACGCTAGAAAAATGATGGTATTTAAAAAATAAAAATCGAAAAAATGAATCATGAACTTTTTTTCGTTGTTCATCTTACTGAAATTTTGGTTCAGGCTTGGTAGTTTTTCGAAAATGAACTATTTTTCGAGGAAGCTTGTAGGAAATGACACGCTTTTAACGTTCACGTTACATTTTTTCGGCCAAGTTTAATTTTCTTTGAGATGCTATTCTGAAAAACCGTTTCTGCGATATTTCAAGAACACCTACCTGTATAAACCTGCAATAAAAAATTCGAAAAATAAAATCTGAGACTTTTTTTTGTTTTTCATTTTTTTAATGTAACTTTGAGTGAGTTTTACAATTTTTTTTCAAGATGGAAGTTCTTGCCCCGAAATTGTCGGAATCTCTGGTGCCTTCCTGGATTTCGGCTCCCACCGTTGGATCCTCCCTGGCTATGGGATGTCGTCATGTCACCCATTGGAGATCTTTTGATATTCCTTCTCAGAAATTTGTCTTCAATGTAGAGGTCGAAACGGTGAGAGCATTATAACTTTCACTTTCCAATAGTTTTTCGAATTTTTTCCGAACTGTGGAACGCCATAGTGTTCTCTATAGGGTTTAGGGAGAAAAAAGCCTCTATAGGAGTAAATTTTAGGTGGTCCCTTTAGGGGTCTTTTGTAGATTTGAAAAAAAAACTTGATAAATTGATCCTATTTTTTTTTGATTTAAGTCAAGCTATTTTATCGAATTTTTGCAATGAAATGCTATTTCTCATAGCATGTCCACTAGAGGGGCCACTAACTGAAATTCCTGTAGGGGCCACTCTTGTAAGTATTTTAGCTTTCAGAAAATATAAATTGGGCCCTAGAGGGACCACAAGTTCCCAAGTGAATATTGTTTTTTTCTCTATTTTAAAATTCCTTAAGATGATATATAATTGAAGAAACATTTTTTTTTTTGAGTTTTTAAATTTTATCTAGTGAGTTGGGAGTTTATTTCAGATATTTTTTCTTTTGTTTATCTAATAAAAACCTGAGAAAGTTTTTTTATACCTTTTTTTAGGCGTTCGTGGATGAGGAACTGCTGTCCACCATTGAAACTTTCCAA
This sequence comes from Caenorhabditis auriculariae, assembly GCA_904845305.1. Lineage (NCBI taxonomy): Eukaryota > Metazoa > Nematoda > Chromadorea > Rhabditida > Rhabditidae > Caenorhabditis > Caenorhabditis auriculariae. The sequence continues at coordinate 13,925 of CAJGYM010000208.1, read as the reverse complement.
AGGGCGCACGAAAATAATGGATTGGACGGCTTTTACGAAGACATGTTTGATATTCTATCGGTCACATCACTTTTGATGGTTTGAGGGCGATGACCACGAAAGACGAGGTCGACCAGCTCTCCTGGCTGTTCCTTTCTCAAGTGAAAAATCAAAGCCGGTCCGGGTTGCTCAAGTTGTTGGGATTCGGTAATCGTTTTTTGAAAGTGTTGAATCTTTTTTTTCCGATTAGCTAAATCAAAAGTTGATAGCAGCTTATCTTTTCATTCAAAGCGGAAAGTTGTTTTTGAAAATTTCGTTACTACGAGGTAAAAAAAAAATTTTAGCCAGGAAAATTCCGAAAACTGAGCCTTTTATCTGTAATCTATCTAACAGTATTTCATTAAAGTTTTTTTCCTTCCGGAAATTTTTCAATTTTACTTTTTTTTCTCAGGAAAAAAGAAAAATTATTTCAGTGTTTTCATAAAAAATCTTAGATAATTAATTTTTTTAACTTGGAATTTCTTTAAATTGAATTTGATATTGATTCTAGGATCATACGAGGCCTTGAAAAATACAGTTTTCCTGGTCACTGTTTCCCTTTTATCATGACTAGAAAATGAGAACTAGAAATTCCTTGAACATATAATAATAATAGAATTTCAATTTTTTTGATAAATTTAGGTGAACCGGATACAACGACCGAAAGTACCTCGGATGCGACGACTTCTAGTACCGAGGTCGATTTTCGACCCTCACAGAAAATAAAATTAATTTTTCAGAGAAGCGAAGTTTCGCCAACTTGTTCTACGTATTCGGATGAAAGGAATTCGCCCTCTCTGGCCCTTACAGTTAATCGCGTCGATTTTTCTACTCTTGGTTCGTTTTTGAATAATTTCTGTCGATTTTCGCAGAAATTAGAAGAGAAATGTATAAAGTACACGGTTTGAAAAAAACAAAAAAATAGAAGACTTATAGTAACGGTTTGGCAAGAAGATAGAAAACCCAAAAACAGTGACATTTTTTATAATGGGTAAAATTTTTTTAGATTCCATTTTTTTCCAGCTTTTTAATCTATAAAAAAATCATTTTAGGGGGTTTATTGATTTTTTTGGAGGATTATAAAATTTATTTTAGACAGGGAAAAATATTTTTTTCATTATATTTTCTTGCTTTTTTTTCGGATAAGACTGCATTTGATTTTTTTAAAAATTCATGTTTTTTTTAAGAGATGATTTTTGGGTTTTTTTAATGGTTTTTTTGTATTGTTTCGATTGTTAAAAATGTAACTTTTAAGAGAAAAAAATCTTTTTCTTTGAACATTCATCGAAGAAATATTTAGAAAAAAATGCATGGAAACTTGATGAGAGCACGTAAAACTTGTCTTATGATTCTGATTGATAGAACGTTAAATAACCACGAATTTTTCAATTATTTTACAAATAAAATTCATAGAAATGTTAGAAAACTTGATGAGTCAGATAATTTGTTTTTAATAATGCCATTACTTTTAAAGGTTTTTTTTTCATTAAATTTGTGTTGGGAAATCATAATTTTATTGCTTTTTAAATTTTATCACCAGGAATTAATTTCTTAGACAACTTACCATTTTTTTTAAAGAAATTATTAAGAAAATTGATAAAATTACCTAAAATCTGATGAGTTTTTTTCTTCAGGATTTTTTTGTGGAAAAAAATCGAAAGTTTTTTTGCTGAAAATTTTTTTGATGTGAATATTTAAAATAAGCCAAAGGACACTTTATCATTGTCTTTTTTTCTCAAGAAGACGACGGCTGGAAGTTGCTGGACTGTTCTGTGAACGGGGACCACAAGAAAGTGATCGAGGAGCTCTGCCGTCGGGGATGCTATTTCGAAGCGGCGTATTATTCGATGCGATACAATTTGCAGCATCAAGTCTTGCAAACTTATCTGGAAAGTGTGTATTATTTTATACCAGAAAAAAATATTCATGACGAAAAATTCCAGAGATGGGCGGAGGTCTGCGCTTTTTTTAACGCTTTTAACGGCAAAAAAATATTTTTTTCACGTTTCGCGTTTCATTTCTTCTTAAAAAAATTTTATATTGATTTTTTAATCTATCAAAGTTCCAATAACATCTTTTTAACCGGGTGATTTTTGAGAAAAAATTGAGTTCTTGGTAGCATTTTCAAAATTCAGTTTTGCCTATCTTTGGAAGATAGAGCTGATTCAAGAGCTAAATGGAAAATGATTTCAAAGAAATTATGAAAAAGGCTATTAGAATAAAACCTGACGACGTTTTTTCCATGAAAAATCTTTAAAAAAAAAGAAAGCATAGAAGTTATCAGGAAAGTAGTGATTAGTTCGACAAAATGGTTTTTTTCTGAAAATTGAGAAAAAAAGATGTTCAGAAGAACATTTTTTTGGAAAGTTGAAGTTTTTTATGTTTCTGAAGATCCAAAAAGGTAGTTTTTTTTTTCTGAAATGTCTCTTTTTAGGAGCTCACCGGTTAAATTTTAGATTTTAAAAAGAAACGTGGTTTCTAATTTGTCAGAAAAGGGGGAGCTCAAGTGGAGAGATTCAAAATACTTCTATCTAAGTTCATGAATTTTTTTTATTAGCTTAGATCCAGAATCTGCCGAAAAACTTTACTTGGTTTTCCCAAAGTCTGGTCAGAAAGTTGTATATTTTTCTCGAGAAATTTTTCATTGACCAAAACTTTTCGTAGGCTCTCAACTACTCAAAATCAGACTTCTGTTCAAAATGTCCGATTTTTCCAGGCGATACGCCTACGGATCCCCTTGGACGTCTCGCTCTCTTCCTGGGAGTCAGTGAGAAAACCAAGCGAACCGAGGGAATCAAGACGAGAGCCATCCAATCGTTCCCCTTGACGCAGTGGAAAAGACTTCTCGCCCTGGTCTTTGCCATGGAATATTCCTCGTTTTCCGTTCAGAACACTATGAAGAAGATTGGCCTACACTGGTTGACCACCGAAAGTTAGTGGAGGAAAAAAAAAAAGGGAAAAATTCGAAGGTTATAATAGTAATTTCGAATTGATAGAAAAACTAACTTGGAAATCGAATATAGTAGTATTTTTTTGAACAATTTGAACAAAAAAAGTTATTTAGAAAAATGAAGTTAAATCGAAAAATAATTGGGCTTATGGTAAGTAGTAGTACTTTTTGCTGTTGAAGAAACTTGAAAAATTTTAAAATTTTAAAATATATAATCAAAATACAAGTCTTCTTTGGGAGAGAAGATAACTCAGAAAAATTAGAAAGTCGAAAAATTAATAAATGAACGAAAAATTGAAATCAAAAAAATACATTTTTTCATGGGGCATGCTGGAAAAAGTCGGTAGTTTCGGCCGCTTTTTTTCTTGTTTCCTAACTTTTTAATTTCACAAATTTTTGAGAATTTTTTTCCGGCTTTATAAATTTTAACGGTTTCAAAGTTTTAATTCTTTATTTTATGACGAGTTTTGAAGTCAGTTTTTGAAAAACTTTGGTCATTAGATTCGAAAAAAATTCCTTTTTCCGAATTTTTTTCCATTTTCACCAAAAATAAATAAACGCGGACATTGGTAACGCGAAACGGACGTGGTCCGGACTTTTCTAGGCGATTCTAGGGATCACTTAAGAGTGCGGAGGCTTCTAAAGTGGTCACTAGAATTGCACACGTCCGATTAGCGTCCCTTTTCACGTTACCAAGGTCGGAGAAGTTCTCAAATCTGGAGAAAAAAACCATTTTGCACACAACATATTTTGATTTCAGGTCCAGTTAAAAAAAGTTGACATGAAATTTATTGAACAAAAAAATACAAGATTTACTTTTTTTGGAACCCAATATTTGGTTTCAAAAAAATGGTATTTTTAAAAAAAGCTACCGAACCGACCGACTTCTCCAGCATGAATTCACATTGAGTTCTTGAAACAAATTTTTTTGAAAAAAAATATTTTTAAAACTATTAGGAAACAGGAAGATCATTGAAAATTTAAAAAAAAAAGGACCGGGATGTGAAAAATGAGGCATTTTCGGAAATTTTTAATGAAATCGAGCATATTTTTCAAACTTAAGTGGTATTAATTTGGCAGAAATTTTAGGAAAATTTTTCGGGTTTTCGAAAAAATTGAAGCAATTTATACTGTTGGGATGAGTGCTCGTTGATAAAAAAGAGAGATATTGTAGATTTTTTTGAGAGAAAAATTCAAAAATTTTTTTCGGTTTTTTCAAATGAAAAGAATGGAATATTCAAAGTATTGACTTAAAACATTGATTTTTCGAAACCTGGGAGAAGTTTTTTTTATCAGCTTAAGGGTCTTTTTTCAGGAAAAGAACTGGCCATGTTGCCTTTTATAATCGCTAGCGATGAAGAAAATCTACTGGACGCCAATCAACATCTCCCACTTGGTTACTTTTTTTCGTATCGTTCTTGTAACTTCAATGATTATTTTCAGAGTCTCGAGTATTCCAAGCACTTGGCTTGAAACTTTCACGAGTTCCGACCGCTTATATTGGCCCGAAATTGGCTGGGGTTTGGAAAAAATCATCAAAAATCGAAATTGTAAGATTTTCCAGGTTCTCCGTGAATATGCGCTTGTGCTGGCCAACAATGGAATCGTCGAAAGTGCGTGGAAATTGGTCGCCGACTTTGGTGATTGCCAAGAACAGGTAGGGAGTCGGTGGATTGCGCGATTGAAAAAAGAAAAATAAAATTTTTCTGTTATCATGGAGGAATTGTCGATTTTTACAGTTTTTCGAATGTTTCCAATGCCAAAATCTAGCCCATTTTTGTTACTTAAAAAGATCTGACCTGTCTACGTTCTCTTCACTCGCACCACCGGGGTCGTAGCGCGAAAACAGGATATCGTCGTAAGAAAAAAAAAAGAGGAGGCAGATATATCAGAATTCATCGAGTTTCGACGTTTTTGTACTTTAAAAATTTCTTTTCTCACTTTCAGTCCGTCAAAATTTTGCTATCACTCTCTTTTTAAGGCCTAACTTTTGATGATAAGACTCAGAGGGAGAACGGCATGCCGCATTTGAAAAAAGAAACGGCAGACCAGCAAATTAGTCTGGTCTCTCCAAGTTTACCGCGCTCCCTAAGCTGATGCATGCGCGCTGGCATGCCGTTTCCTCCCCACGCCTGTTTAAGACGGCCGGTCGGATTACGGTAGTCAAGATAAGTTTTTTCGGTTTCAAAATGAAAGCGTATGTACTTTTTGTGGCGTACCTTATCTTGTAACCACAAGAAGTAAGTCCTTAACAAGTTGCGAAAAAGATAAAACATTAAAAAATCTCCATGGCGCAATATTGACCGGAGGCCGTAGCATTGTCTTAAACACGCCTGTCCCTGAGCAAGGAATTTTTTGGGTCCGCGAATATTCGTAAGAGTAAGTTGTGCATACACCAATCTTGGAACCGCTCCCGAAAAGCCAGCTTTACGGGTTTTGCATATTCATTTTAAACTCAAAATAGGTTAATTTGGAATTACTTACGGCATAATCTCCATTTTTTTTTTTTTGAACAATCAATAATTCAATCATTCATTTTTCTTAATATAAACTTTTTTTTAGGAGTTCCTGGAAACGCGATACGCTCTGTGGCACGCCGCTGGCGGAAGAGAATGCACGGGAACTTACTTACCACCGAACCCGTGGCAGCCAAAAACGGCCAATACCAACACAGAAGCCACCACCAACACTGCCTCAGCCACCAGCACCTCGGCTGTCAGCAGCGAGGTGAGTGGAAAAAAAAAGGGGGGGGGGGGAAGCTCACTGGAACGCGTAGAAATTCAAAAAAGGGCTTTTTCGACTTTACTGGTCTTTCAAGATCAGTTTGAAAATTATCTGAGAACAAAGAAAAACAACGGGTTAGGTCGATATTGTGTAATGAAGAAAATTCAATAGATTAAATGAATAAGCTTTTGACAACTTATTTTTAATAAAAATATCTTTTTGAAGAGTTTCATTTGTTGTGAGCGAGCAAGTCAAGAAAAATGGCGCATTTTTGATTTTTCCCCCTGTTAAGAAAAGTTTTGAAAGCGCCTCGATGAGCGAATAATTTTCCCTGGTGAGACTATCCCCGGCGTTTTTGTTACTGGAAGAAAATGCGAAACCAAAAACACGGTGGGCGGATCCAAAATATCCGCCGTTCTCAGGTGAATTCATCAGAAAGGCAGAGATTTCGGCTTTAAGGGCGTAAATAACAGGGCATATTAAAGGCGCAGGCCGCCGTATTGCCAGAGGTCTTTACGACGAATCGAAATTTTTCTACATAAACGCGATTTTCTGCGCGAAAGCGGTGCAGTGCATGCACACGACACACGACATTTTACGGAGAAAAAGGGGGCGTGGCGTCGTCGGAAAAACGCCGTGTATGATAATTATGGTTTCTTTGAAAGATAGGTAGTTGGAAAAAATACGGGAAAGTAATTCAGTAGCCCACTTTGAAAAGTGGAACCTGATCCGAAGTTATAAAAGTATAAGAGCAATCTGAAAGGAGTTGATTTGTAAAAAGCAGTACTTGAGAGATTTCTTTAAGTTTGACCCGTAGAGAGTCGGTGGAGACGGTAAAATCTATGACAAGGAACTGTACAAACTAAAAATCTGATTCAGAGAGTCTCCCAAAGAACAGCCCCGGTCTACAGTCCTACCACGTCGATCCCTCCGCCCCCACCTGGACCACGACATTCTCTGACGTCACTCCCGACCCCGTCCAACCCTGGATTAGTACCCATGCCACCGTCGTCAATGTTCTACCAGACTCCGTCTTGGGACCATAAACCGGTATAGTCTGTGTGCCACGACTTGAAATTTCACGGAAATTTCACTGCGCGCCTTTGCGAACCCTGGTCGCGCTTTTAATTTTTTTTTTCATTCATTAAGGTACTCTGCTTTCATGTGCTACCACATCAATAACAATCAATTAAAAGCGTGACCTAGATTCCAGAGACGCTTCGCGAACGCACGCAGCGGAACATCGGAATGTCGTTCCGTGAAATTTCAAGTCGTGGCAGACAGAATATAGTGAAGAAGAAAAAATAACCAAAAAAAAATGAATGTTTAGCCTCCTCCCTCGCCGAGGATGCCACCCCAAGCGCCGATCGGACCAGTTACACCTGGATGGAACGATCCGCCGCCCATGATGGCGAAGAAAGTCGCTCCGCCGCCGGCTCCGGTCATGCAGGTGCCTGGCAGGAAAATGATAATATTTTTTTCAACGAAATTTAGTTGTAAGAGAAAAAAGCCTGGAATAAGGATAACTTCTTCTCATTTTTTTTGGTTCTATCCTGATATCAGGGAACTGTTTCCAATGGCCTATCCGTCCTAGAGCGTGACGGATGTGGATTTCCTTTTCCACTACCAACATTTCTTAAACCCCTTGGTCGCATCGGGGATCGAACTTGTGATCCTGTAAACCGAAAACTGGCACTTAACCTGTTGAGCTACGGCGCGCCGAAATAAGGATAGCGATCTGCATGTATCTCCTTTTAAAGTCCACTTTTGAACGACCTCCCCCCTTTTTTGCTCTTTTTCGATAAACTACAACGAATGGATGTACCCATGAGAGAGTTCATTCCAGAGAGATACTCAGAAAGCGGAAGAGGGAGAGCCGCCAGAGAAAAATATTACCCTCGTTTCTCTGGCTTCTCTTCAGTCCGCCACTGTCTCTCGCTTCTCTTCTCTAGTAAAATCTGAACGCAGAAACTTTGAACGTAAAAGTTAGAGCTTTTTTTCTTTTTTGAAGATTCGTCTGCCATATAGAAGCTAGAAGAGTATTTTGCCGCCTTCAGAATGAAAATCTAGACCTAAGTGATTGGGAAATTCTCAAAAATCACTTATAAAGTCTTTACAAGAAAGGGCTTTCGAAATCCCAGGCATGTCTATTTTTCTAGTTTTTTTTAAATTTCTCTTTCTCTTTTTTTTTATCGGCAGGTTAGAGCTAGATCATCCATAATTTCTCGCTAATTTATCAATTATTGCTTTGGTCACTTTTTTTAGGAGAAATTGAAGCGGATTTACCGCCTTCATGTGCGAAAAAAATGGAACTTTTTCATTCCACCTAAAAATCCCAGATCAACTTTAATGATTCATTGAAGATTTATGATAATATGGGCATAAATGAGATTTTTTTTATGAGGAATGCCTATATATTCATTTTCTCTTTCCCTAACGAAATAAAAAAATCACCAATTTAAGAAAAACAACTTTTCAGATGCACTGGACGCCGCTGGAACCCTCGGCGACTGGAGCCTTCTCTCCAGTTATGAACAACCGAGGGCCGCCTTCCCTGCAAGTCCCATCCGTTTATAACAGTCCCTCCACCGGACCTCCTTCCAACAATACCATAACCACGAGCTCTCCTTCGCCCGCCCAAAAAGCGCCTCTCGCCCCTCTTTCTCCCGAGGATCAGTTAACGATGGACCAGTTCTACCAACTCACGTCGGCTCTCTTGGCTGCCAGTCGTGCGCCGGTAATAAAAGTGCTCAAAAGAGATTTATTTGTATGAAAAATTCAAGGCGACGGTCAACAAGGCGCAGGAGATCCAGAAACGACTCCACGAAGAGCTGCATCGGCGATTTTCGGAGCAGAGGGTGAGGGGAAAAAAAAAGTTACTCATGACATCTCCAGAAGTTCAACAGTAATTACAGGGGAATACGGTTCTTTTAAAGATATAATATCGTTCATAAAACGAAAATTTTCAAATTAGTAGAAACTCTTTTGAAATAGTTTCTTAGCATTTTCAAACATCCAGCTCAATTTTAAAGATTTTCACAAGAGTTTACGTCAGTTTAAAGTGTTTGGGAGCTTCTAGGCTGATTTTTAGGCTACAGCTCAAATTGCGAAAAGTTTTGAATTTATTTAATCGGTTTTGTAGATTTTTACAACTTTTGTAACTTGCTTTTGGAAATTTGGAGGACGTGTGCGTGTATTCAGAAAGGATTTTTTTCTTTTATGTTTGAAGAAGTTTGGAAAACTTCGAATTTTTCCAGCTTTCTCTGCCCACACGTTCGGCCTTGTATTATATTGCCGACCACACATCGAAAAAAACAATTTCCAAGCTGCGCAGGCGGATTTGGCAAAGTTGGCTCGAAGTGGTGGAGATTTCGCTGAGGTTCGTACATTCTCAAAAAAAAAGTTCCAGAAAAAAGTTTAGGATAAAAGTTTTCAACCTGAAATAAAATCTTATACTCTGGGTAATAGTTAAAAAATTTTGTAAAGCAAAAATAAGACTATATTTTTTCATCAAAAATATATAGAAAAGTCGGTGGAAGTACTCCAAAACGTGGAAAAAATGCTTTGAGAATAATTTCTTACTTAAAAAAAGTTTTAAAAGTGAGAAAAACGTCAAGATAAATGCTTTCGAAATCGCTAAAATTCTTCGACTTTTTTTGGAAATTTTTTTATATTAAGACATTTCAGTACATAAAAAGCGCCACGGAATCACATTTTTTAAATCATAATTTCCATCAAAAAAAAAAAGCTAAACTTGGAAAACGAGAAGAAATTTTTCAAGGCTGATCGATTCAAAAATTTTTTTATATTTTGAGCTTATTTTTTTCTTTTTTTCACTTTGTTGTTTTCTCCTCCGATAATTGTGTTCGTACACCAACTCTTCCACTTTTTGTAACAATAAAACTCATTTCTTATTTTTTTGTTTTTTTCAGATCTCCTCGTTTCTGCCGGCGCTCAAATCGCTGTTTTTCACTTTATTCGGCAAATTTCCCATCGTAAACTGCCAAGATCTGAAATAATATCTCTTTTTTTTCTATTGTTTTTTTAAATGCGAAGTAATACTCGGTTATTGTTTTTCTTAATTATACGATTTCTATCCTTCTCCCCGTAGTCGACATAATGGTAATTTTGTATTCAAATTATTTAGAGAACCATTTTTTTGCCTTCCTTTTTCTTGTTCTATGGTCTGATACGCGTACGGTTTTTTTAAATCAAATATATCTCGGTTAATAAATTAATTGCTTCTATTCTATCCGTTACGTGTAATATTTGGATGTCCTTGCCTCCAGTTTTGTACTCTACGCGTGTTTTTCTTTTAATTTTATTTGTTTCTATGATTATCAATAAAATTAATCTTTGACCGATTTTGCGTTTTTAAAAAAGGAATAACCATTTTTGCAGTGGAGTGAAGTTTGAAATTATTCCAACAACGGATGTTTAACGGAGAAAAAAAAGCGAAAAAAAAAATTGAAAAGAAAAAAGAAAACCGTGCCTCGGGAAGTGGGCGTGGCCAGGGTTTGCAATTGTGCCGCGCCCACCCGACACCTTTTTCGGCTTTTTCTCTCTCTCGAAGCGGAAAAGAAGCTTTTCCCGCTGATTTTCTGTTTCTTTCCTCGTTAAATCGCCTCAAGACGAATCATTTCGCCGGCTTTTGCACCTACGGGCCGGTTTCTCACCGGCTTTTTAGCGTCGTTAATTATCTATTTTTATTGCGTTGATTTAACGCCTTTTCGATTTTTGTGTATTGATTTGTGTAAAGATTAGTGTTTTTGAACTTGATGTTAAATTAAAAATAATGGTAGAGAAGGCTGTTATTAATGGAAATAAACCCAAACTCTGTGGCTTTAGACCGGAAAGTTTTTTTTATAATTATAAATTTTTTTATAAGTCTTACTTATCCAATTTTAGAGCTTTCTTCCTAAGCCCGTTCAGAAGTTTTAAAAAAATTAAAACCGATTGTGATTGAAAAATGAAAAATACTCTGTCTGTTTTTTTCTGAAAAAAATGCGATGATTTCTAATTTCTGTTTTTCAATGTTCTTTTTTTCTTAAAACTTAGCCTCTGTGTCGAATATTTCTCTTATCTGTTTTTTTATCTTCATTTCTGAGCTTTTTAAAAATAATATTTCTTTATTTCAATTTTGCATTTTTTTGCAAAAAAATAAACTACAATGCTTTCAAAAATTCAATTTTTTTCTTCGTTTGTAAGTCACGACATGATTAACATAGCTCAAATTTTAATGACTTTAGTGAAATTTTTGAGGAATCTGTTTATTGTATACCCATATTCCAATTCGAATTTTTCATTTTCGAAGCGTTTCGGCTGTTTAATTCAGAAGGAACTGTGATTTTTAGCCTTTTTTCACATTTTTATTAAATATAACGATTAATTACTCAGTTTCGCCTTCTATTTTAAAGCAAAATTAATCTTCCCTTTTTCCAATTTTTTTGTTATATCAACTTGATTAATTACTCAGTTTTGCCTTTAATTTCAACCAAGAGCGTGTTGGCCAGAGTTTGTTTTCGGACAGCTGGCCTTGAAACGCCACACGCTCCGCCTTGGCGGTTTTTTTATTTCTTTTTTCCCGGGTGCATGTGAATTTCGCAATTTATCCTATGTGTTCACACGATTTCGAGTTTATGGTGCTATATTTCTTCAAAATATGGTCCAAATTCAATTTTTCCAGAGGTTCTCTTTTATTTCCTGCTATATTTCATTTTTTTCTGACTAAGAGACCTTTCTAGAGTCATTTTCCCATGACTCCACTAATCCATTCAGTCTTTTGGGTTCCGAAAAGCTCAAAGTCACTTTTTTTCTGATTATTTCCTTTTCCGCTGCTGTTTTCATTTCGTTTTCGAATTCTGTACTACCTTGAGTAGAGAGTTAAAAAGCAAAAAAAGCAATTTATCACGACAAATTTTGAAATTTTCAAAAAGTTTCAGAACTTTCGCTTCTCAAGACACTGATTTTGGATCTAGGAATCATCTTTGCCTCTTTTTTTTGTAGGCTGTATTCTTTTTGTTTCTTACAGTTCACTTCAAACTTGAAAATAAATCTTAGATGCTGAAAAAAGAGATTTTTAAAGAAAAAATGATGTTTAGGATCCGAATCTGAACGCATTTGAGAGCATGTTAATCCTATCTGCTAAATAAAGCCAATTAGGAATTTTCGTGACGTTTTACTTGAAAATACTTCCAAGTTCAAAAAATCCGTTATCTCTCTTATCCATATCAATAAATCAATATTATTTTGCGATATCATCTTTTTACGATAAGGTTTGTGATTATAGGAAAAATGGCGAAAAAAAAAATTGAATTGTCAAGCTTATTCCGTGTTTGTAATTAAGTATATCCGCGAAACTCAAAATTTTCTTTTACTCTCCAAAATTTGTTATTTTTTTCACTCTCTGACGTTTATTTTTAATTTAGCGGAGCCACTTTGAACATGATATTGTGGATTTTGTAACTTTAAAGAAGTTGAAACTTCTTGGAGCGAAGATCTGGTCAATATTAAGTCAATTGTCATTTCTATGTCTCTGTGTCATGAATATTAGCCATGGAGCGCAAATGTGCGACTTTTGTGATTTTTTTTGACAGTTGAGCGTTGGAGCACGATTCGATTTTAGCGCTGCAAATTACGGTTTTTCATGTTTTTTTTTCAAACTTCAAGCCTTTTTGTTTATTTTGAAGGTAAAGAGGAGATATTTTTCATTTGATCTCCAAGACCACCTCTTTTTTCACCTGATTTTTCCGTTGTTTGGTTCCAAATTTAGCGCTTTTCGTTTAGTTTTATGAGAAAAAAGGAGTTTTTAAAAAATGCAATATCTGAAATCACCTCCTTTTTATCGTATTCAGAAGTAGTTGGGATGTTAGCCGCCGTTCGTCCAATGAATATTCATGAGAACGGACAGGTTTCAATCACATTTCGGCCTCTGGAGGAGAAGGGCAACCCGGTTCTCAACCCACATACACACGAAATCGAACACTTTTCATCCACTTTGAAAGTTTCTGCTTTAGTGATAACTTCTCGAAAATTAAGGGATATTTTATGAGTGAATAATACGGTTTTTCTGCTATCAAATGTTCTAGGAAAAATGAAAATGTTATATCGAAGGCTAAAAAAAAACAAAAAGTTAAAGGTTGGACTAAAAAAAAGACAAAATTAGGGTTAAATTTAGGTATTTGAGGCTCCAAAAATCTCCAAGATTCTCTCAGGGTTCAATTTTTTCAATAGTTGAATTTTTTATTTTCTATTCTCAACTTTGATCTTTCTAGCTATTTGAAATAAATTTAAATGCTGAATTTTCGATTTTTTCATGCATTCACTACTGGAAATGTCGAAATCGTGTATATTTCGTTATTCCAGTATTTATACGTTTTGGTCGCATTCGGAATGACTGAAGCGTTGCGGTCGCGCTGCACAAGCTTCAGATTGAGTTGAGCTTTTAATAAAGCCCTCGCGAAAGTCGTTTTATGGTCGGATGCATTTTTAAACCAACAACTTTGAGTCCGTTTCGCATTGAGCCATTCCCCGTGCGACCAACGAGTGAATTCCAATTTTTTTTTTCAAATTTGAACCTCCGAAATGATTTCGAGGCCTGAAACTTCATTCTCACCAATGACCCGGCTTCTCACTCCCATGTTGACATTTTTTGTCGCGAATTGTTTGAAAAGTGTCCTTTTTTCCGTTTTTCGGGTATCTTTTGTCGGGCCACCGGCCACGTGAATCTCTCAATTTTTCAGCGTTCCATTGATTTTTTCCCGATTTTTTCCCTTTTTAATGGCCGTGGGACCATAAATTTTTTGGCTTTCCAAGTAGTGTAATTGGGCCCTTTAGTCAACTCAACCAAAAGCTATTCGCTTTCTTTTTTCGTTATTAGTGCCCTATTTGAACTTCATTTTAGGGTTTTTTGTTTGGAAAAAGGAGAATTTTTTTGGAGTCGAATGAAATAAATAAATTCGGGATCAAATTTTGACCTACTTTCTGTACGATTTTGCGTTCTATTTCATTTTTCATTTCATGGTATTTTTTGTCAATTTTTATTTCAGCTTGATTTATGGTTTTTATTGGATTTACGAAGAGACCTACTAGGTTTACAAATAACAATTTGGATTTTCACTTTTTTAAAAATATATTCCTTAAAATATTTTCTATTCAACTTTTGTGGCATTTTCTCTGGAAAGTTGAAGGATTATTGTATTTTTCGAAGTTCCAATGAAAAATTTATTTTTTT